>CANYBF010804583.1:0-15471 GCA_948192965.1 Dalechampia spathulata
ATATTGATATGTCATATATACATGATAATGATATGTTATATTGATATGTCATATACACATGATGAATATATGTCATATATACATGATATTGATATGTCATATATATACATGATAAATGATATGTTATATACTATGATGACATGATATGCTATAATGATATGATATACTATGATGACATGATATGCTATAATGATATGATATATTATGATGATATGATATACTATGATGACATGATATGCTATAATGATATGATATATTATGATGACATGATATGCTATGATGATATGAAATGCTAAGATGATATGATATGCAATGATGATATGATATACTTTGATGACATGATACACTATGATGAATAATTAATGGTAGCTTATATGATATGAGGATTTAATTTATTCTATAATTACTCATGAATTATATGTTGATGAATCTGTTTATTATGATACATGAGTATTGTATGTTATTGATACTTTTTATGCTAGCACCACTGAGTTTTATACTCAGCGTTTGTCATTTGATAAACGTAGGTACTAGTAAGGTCGGGGAACAGAAGCAGTAGCTGTCAGCAGTAAGCTTTGAATAAATAGCTGGTAAGGATTTATTTATCCTTCAGACTTCTATTCCATAAGTTTGTGCAAACTTTTAAGTATGGTACTTAGCAGTACCTTAAATTAAGTAACATTATTAATGGTTTGTAATAATGAATAATTATGATGATGCTTAAATTATAATATGTATGCAAGTGATAACTCTGATATGATGATAAGGTAATTGTGATATTATGAGAATCCAGGGACTGGAATTTATTGGATGTTGGATTGTATGCATATTTATAAATTGTAAAAAAAAAATGTACGCAAATCCCTTGTAGGATGTTTGTTGACTTTCTAGAAGAGAAAGTTAATAGACATTCTACAGGAGCATGTCTACGTGGGTAAAAGACGTGACAGGTACTTTAGCAGATGAACTATTTTGATGAGCTAAAATTTGAGTATGTTATTTCCTTGCTCCATGACAATACTTATGAGTGGTGGAAGATTGTTCCATAGGGTTTAGCAGAGCCTCCTGTTTTGTCTTAAGCAAACTCCCAGAAGGAATTCCAGTAGAAATATGTTTTGACTGCATATACTGATTAGAAATTGTTGGAATTCTTGGGACTAAGACAAGGAAACTTATCACTGGTAGAATACAAGTGAGAATTCACCCGACTTGCTTACTATGCTAGTAACATTTTAACTTTAGGGAAAGAAAGGTGCAAGAGATTTGAGTAGGGTTTGAAGCCTAGAATTAGATCTCTAGTACAAGGATTTAATTATGATAATTTTTTAGTATTGATGGCAAATGCTTTGAGTCAAGAGCATACTATTCAAGAAGAGGATGAGAACCAAGCTCGACAGGCTAAGAAATAGTTCTTCTTTCAGTTCACATAAGAAGGGCAAATTTATAAGGTCATTTACACCACGATCATTTAGATTCAAACCACCGGTACCATATAGAGCATAGAGTGGATAGTTTAATAGTCACAGTGGTTCTGAGGCAGGACTTTAATTGTGTCCCATGTGCTGTAAAAATCATTTGGGAGCTTATAGAATAGGGACAGATTTATGTTATTGCTGTGGAGGTACAAGGCACTATGCTCAAGAATGTCCTAACAGTAATGTGATACTAGTTCATATAGTAGCTAAGGGTGGATCATATCAGCAGAATCCCATGGTCCGATCGATAACTGGAGTATCATAAACTAGTAATTTTAGTGGCATAGTTATGAGATCCTCTTCCTTTGCCAAAATAGCAAGTTGACCTTTAGATCTACTAGCCCTAGCACTCTGCCCTTTATGGATAAACAACTTCGTAGGCCTTAAAGTCACACTTGAATGAAAGTCTGATAGTCGACCAGTGACTTTGATAGGTAGTTAGTCCTCAGAAAGCCTGTTAGTATAGTTATAATCTCTGGCTTGGCACTGATGTAAGATGACCAGAACATCATCCGAGGAGGGACAAAAGGCTCCACCCAACTTGCTAGCCATTGGCACCAGTCAATGATACGCTCCCTTAAATAGAAAAGATGATGCTTGAGGTACTTGATCAACATGTATTATTGATTTCTGTGTACTGATATCTTGATGTATCTGAGAAGAGGCATGTCATGCCATGGATCAAGACGGCTCTGCATTCATCTAATATACATTAATCAGCATCGATGACACCTACTTAAGTAAATTCTAAACCAGTTCCATTCAGTATTGTACTAATAAAATTATCTTCTTCTTATTTGATCCCAGATCAATTATTGAGAACCTAAACCTTTAAATCCTCAATGGATTTTCCTAAACTCTAAGCATCTATGATAGCTTATAGCAAAACATGCTTCATACATCACCAAAAGTGCTAACATGCATCGACCATAAAGAAGCTCTGTTAACATGCGCCATACTCCCATGAAGATACACTCGTTTAACTCAGCTTAGCATGAAAATTTCATAATTTTTAGAGCACTTTTCCCTAATGAGTCCAATTTCAATGACTCATAGTGTCTAGAAAACCCACAAAATTGATCAGAATCTAATAGATTGATACTCAAAAACTCAGGTATTTTCTATGAACTATTTTAATTCCAATTTCATTGATAAATTACTTTTCTATGTTTGGCATAAATAGGAAATTGATCCTATAAATGATCAGTTTTAATCAAATTGTTGACTACTGGTCAAACTATTGACCAAAAAGTGTTGAGTTTTAAAAGTGGGTCCCAAATGCTATTTTTGGAGATATTAGACATATATTTGATGGTGCGAGCATTGATTTGATAATTGATTATCTCAAAAACCAGTAATTTTTTAACCTTGATCTGACAGTCGATCACCTAGGTTCCACAGTTGACTACCCAACACAGTAACAATTGTAAGATTAAGCATTTGATTCCTAAACCTTGACTTCAGGCATGTAAACTCAAGTTTTAAATGATTTTTGAACCTTGCAGTAAAGCCATTGGTCCTACAAATGACCACTAATCACTATTGATCACCTTGACCGAGCAATGGGCATGTAGTGATATAATTAGGTTGCAAGCCTTAGCATGAGCATTGTAGGATCAACATTGATCAATTTGCTCGAGCATCAAGCTCCTAGTGGAAAAATTAGGTCACAAGCCTCAACATGAGCACTACATGATTAGCATTGATCATTTAACCCGAGCATCGAGCCCCCCATGTTAGTATCGGGTTATAAGTTACATTTCCCTCCTTAATGGAGTTGCAAGCCTCAATAGGAGTATCACTTTTACTCCTTAATGGATTATGATGTTCCCCATGGAGTTGTAAGCCTTAACATGAGCATCTTAGTAAGCCTCTATAAGAGCACTACATGTCGACCAACATTGATCACATACCTCAGTATGAGTATCCTCAATGGATCATCCTCAGTGGATCATGTTTCAACAAGCCTCAACTTAAGCATCGATTAAGTACTATTCTTGACTCTAGGCGAAAACCCATATTGTGATTAGGTCTCATTCTATAGACTTTTTCTTGTATCATTTAGAATGATCCTAATCGAGGGGTAAACTGTTGACACTGAATCTTTACCCCATGCATGTAATTTTTGGTTTTTCTCAAAATGGCTTGGTACAATGCTCTATTTTTGAAACGGAATTGCATACAAGCCTTTTGTAATACCATAAGTCATTCAATCATATGGTGCATCTACCATTTCGCTCGTACAAGATGGTACATATAGTTGGCCTTTTTATGCACGTGTGTTGCAACTTATTTCCTTATTAATACGACTTAACATAGGTTCTTATTTTCAAAACCAAGTTGCATACATAAGTTTCATGCCCTTACGAGTCATTTGGATATACGGCGCACTTACCGTTTAGCTCATGTAAGGTGGCACATTTAGTGGGCCTCCAACTATGTGTGTAGCACATAGTTAGGAAAAGGCACTTTATTCTACATTGCCAATTCACTATAAGCTCACTTCCCAAGGGTCTTATAAATACCCTTTGGGTATTTGCTTTATGAAAAAAAGATAACATACAATGCAAGCATTTTAATTATATGGCATTAAGCTCTTTCAAAATTAAAATACACTTAATTAAACAATTAATTAGGATTAGTGATAAACTTAATTTCACTAAAACCCTAAGCTTTCGAGATTTTAGAGGAAGAACTTTGCTAGCCTTGGTAAGTCTCTTTTTCTTCCATTTTTCTTCAACTTTACTCGATTCATGCATTGATTTATGTTCTTGGTTGCTATACCAAACACTACAATGATATTTAAGGTTTGTTAATACCCTAAATGACTTGTAGAGATCAAATAATTTGTATTTTTATTCATGATTTTGCTATTTTCTTATTTGTCGAATGCAATGTACATCATATATATTATTATATGTGATGCATATTACATGTTCAATATGATATGCGATGCATATTCCATAATCTGTGATGCATCTAGCCTATTTTCTTGACATATGTGACACATACCATATATTATACCATGCACATATCAATCGAATTGACAGAAATCCATTTTTCAATCATTTTTCAATTTGGCTTTGAATTTCCTTGATGTTTCTAATGTATTTGCAGCCTCACAATGATTCAAGTCTATAATCTATCATAAATCATCATTATTTATTTGATTTTGACTTCAAAATTGAATTTTATTAAGTTAGATGTTATTTTTAACTTAATTGCTTGCAATTAACATGATTGAAATTGAATTGAGTGTTGAAATCCATACTCTAGTGATGCTAAGGATATTAAAGTCTCTCAATTTTGAATTTTCATGATCAAAACTAGTTGATTTTGCGATTAAATCAATGTAATTTTGCTTTATTTTTCAATTAAATACCACTTTTAATTGATTTTATGTTTGTTGTCATCACAAGCCCTAATTGGATATTGAATCAATTTAAAATCTTCCGATTATGGTATGATTGATTCTTACTAAAAAGAGATTATTTCCATAATTGTACTTATGTTTATTTTCATATTTACATGAATATGTCAACACATTTTATGGATTGATCCTTGATTGATGTCTATATATGGTAGTAAATTGGTCAAAATATCTTGACATTCCTTTTATGAATTTATTTCCATCTTTGGCACTTTCCTTTTTTGGTACTTTCCATATTCATACATTAGGGCTCATGCTATTCGAGGATGCTTCCTCAAGTAGAGGAGATGTTACTACACATCTCAGATTTTGTATTCTCAAAGATCTGATGTAATAGAATAGAGTTCTATTTTGTTATTTTTCTTCAAGATGTATTTTTGAGTTTTATTCCCCATGTATCCCCCTATCTCTACTATCCCTTTCACCAACCATTATTAAGTTTTATTTATATGGATGTGTTTATTATATTTGCTATAATATATGCCACTATACTATATCACTATGCCATGTCAGATGCCATTATTCCATATCAGATGCCATTATGCCATGCCACCATACCATATCACATACAACAGTATCATGTCATATGCCACTATATCATGCTACAATGCTACATCTTATGCCATTATGCCATGTCACATACCACATCATACACACATCACTATACCATGTCATGCATAAACCATGTCACTATACTATTTCATTAGTTCACATGTCATACATATGTCATATTATGTTATACTTATGTTATATAGCCCTACATACCATGCTATATTTTAATATATTATATTATGTTATGCTTATTGTTATAACATGTCACGTTGAATGCTTACTTTTATGCTCTTGCTTGCTTGCCTATATAGGATAATTAATACTAAAATGGTAAAATCAAAATTGGAAACTTTAGAAAATACATCTTCACCACCTGAACCTATCTCTGAAGGGTTTAACTTAGCACTCATGTTATAGGTTGATTGAATCAAATCTAGAACCATCTGGTGGTGACTCCAAACTTGCAACTCTTTTAAGTCTATCTCATTCCTCAAGGTAGCCCTTCGCAAAGATTGCACTTTCACTTTAAGTAGGCCCCCCGATGTGTCTATTGTAAGCTTCACTCTAGGTCACGATGAAATCCCCACCCACATCTATAAAACATTTATAATCATATCATCAATATTATAAGGAAGGGATTTGACATTAATTGTCATTATTTAGCCTATAGTTATGCAACTTCACTCATGGTGTTTATTAATGCCATAATGGGTCTAATGCTACTTACATAATTCAACTCAAGAATGTAGCCTTTTAATGGCATGTCACTACCCTATAAAACACTACAACCTGATGTAAGACTATCATAAGTACATACTACTTAATCTCTTAGCTCAATAACTGTCATAATCCATTCATTTGATTAACTATTAGTTAAACTTTGATTAATCAGCAATGCACAAGTCATATGGTTCAAACACCTATGGCATAGATATGAAGTGATTCATCTTTAACATTACACCAAGCACTATTATAGTTAGTTACCCCAACAAATTGGGTGGGAATGATTTTGCATAATGGTGGCCATCTCAACACTCAATAATATATATATTTATCTTATTATTCATTTTATTCTTTAATACCTGCAAGTAAATGCTTAAATATCTAGTTCAAGAATACATAAATTAACTACATAATAAGGTAATTTCAAGATTCAGCTAAAGCTCTCGACTCTCTCTCTAGCTTTTCTTAATTTATCCAGTTCAAGTTCTCAGCAAGAATGGGGCGCAAACTTTTCTTTTAGTAATGTCAGCATAATAACATTTACCAATTCATTAGCATCTACTTTTTAACCATTCAGTCTCGCATAAAATAAAAAAAAGGCATGGGTAATCTCACACACAAACAATAAAATGTCCATAATTAATTCTAAATACAAATTATCCCTATATTATAATAAATGCTAGTTAATATGCATATGTATAACTAATTTATAAAAGAATACAATAATTATACACTTACATTAACGAGCTTTTTAATTAAAAGAAAACTTTCTCACTCATGGGTTTACTCACATTATCCTCAATTGAACTATTCATAGTCTCTAGTATTGTATAATAGTCTATAATCAAGCATCAACCATGTAATAACCACACAACAGTAACATCATAATCGACAACTTATATGTGTAAAGAGTCCTCTTCCTAAAGGGATTATATGGCAGTGATTATTAGGAAAGAATTCTTAATATATGATCATAGTTCACTCGGCTTACTGATTAATCATGAAAAAAATCATGTATAAATGTATAAACAAGTTCTTATGGAATGGTTAGCATACTTATTGTTATTCTGCTTTAAGTTCCATTAAATTCCAAGAATGTCATCAGCTTTATATGCTAACTTATCTCTAAATTGCGAGTAATAACCATGTTAAATTCTCAATCTTTACCAAAATATAACAAAAGGAAAATTACACAATCCACTCATTTTAGTGGTATTATTTGCTTATCATATTTAAAGAATCTGACCATTAAAAGGCATGAATACAACATTATGAACTAGTTAATTATTTATGTAATTTAGTAAAGAACATATGCTTAAGACTACAATAGCTTACCAATTCTCTAGCAGTAGTAAAACTAAGTCTTTTAGCAACTTATTACTATCTCTCTAATAACTATACTAAAGAGTTTTCATCCCAAAAGAGTGATTTACAATCCTATTCTTGCCTGTCCTCATGCTAATCAAGTGCATAATATAGTATCAGAGGGTTTTTGATTTGTATTGGTGATCCCTCTATTAACCTCTAAGAATTATTTCAATAATCTCTCTAATTTACTGCCTAAGCATACCAAAGTACACTAATTCCCTGTAAGCAGCAACCTTTTTCTTTAGCATATAACATTCACTCCTTCCATTAAGATGTACTTCTAGTTGAGCCCTTACCTAATCCCTCAATCCATCACCTACATGCACAGTTCACATATAGTTTTGGTTCACATGTATATTATTATGTTTGTCTTATAAATTCATACATTTTTTAGTACAATCTTCAATATTTAATAATTAATTTTTTCTAAAATTAACATAAACTCTTTAATTGACCAACTAAAATATTGTAAATTTAGCATGACAAATCCATACCTTATGCCACATTAACTTATGTTTAACTAACTTATTTAATTATCATATATAACCATATATGTATTCTTAAATTTTTAGAATTACAAGGATGCTAACACTTTTTTTATAACTTTTTATATTCTAATTAATAATGAGTATTCATCATTACACCATATATATATATATATATATATATGTATATGTATGTATATATGTATGTATGTATGTATGTATGTATGTATGTATGTATGTATCTATCTATCTATCTATCTATATATATGTATGTATGTATATGTATATATATATATATGTATATATACATACATATATATAGATAGATAGATAGATATATATATATATATACATACATACATACATACATACATACATACATACATACATACATACATACATACATACATACATACATATATATACGCATACATACATACATACATATATATATATATATGTATGTATATATGTTCCTTAATTAAGATATTATAAAATATACATATTTTATCTTAAATCATTAACTATACTTATTCTAACATCTATAAACAATTAATTAATTAATTATTAATAAGTAATTAATATCATAAGCTTGATAAAATAAATCATTTGAGTGTGATAACTCAAGAGCTCAATCATATTAGGTCTCCCCTTGATAAAGGTAACCATTTTACACTCTTCTAACTTATCCAAAGTGTAAGGATCAAATCTAATGCAGTATTTCTCTTCCTATAGGATCGTAAGGATGTTGAACTCCACTAGACCTTGTTAGTAGTGGTCAAATCCTTTAGTAGGAACAAAGTTCATGCTATGCAATATTCTCTCTATGACAAAGCTTAATTGGTATAAGCATGACTCAATCAAATGGTAGAGATCTGAAAACCAGTCATAAGTGGATATCTTTCCTACTATAGGCTAAGGTAACCTCATCATCAATAGTAATAGTCATGACACCCTCCTCATGTAGGAACTTAACCTTTTAGTGCAAGGTTGATGACACACCTCCCAAAGGATGAAATCACAGCTAGCCCAACAGTAAGATAAAGGATATTAGGATATTTAGAACTATGAACTCCATAACTAACTCAATTGGCCTGACTCATCATACACCCTAATGATATTCTTCGATGGCTTCAAGTCTAAAGGTTGAATCCTAAGCTTTGATAATACCTTAAGTGGATAGACATTAATATCAAAACCATCATCCATCATGACATATGGAGTGGAGAAGTTCATGATATTTACCCTAATGAAGACTCCCTTGTTATGATGTATACTCTTGGTTGGTAAATCTACATAAAAGAAGGTAATCATGCTAGATTTTAATTCTTGATTCATCAACTGACTCTTCATGCTATAAGCAATCATAGAAGGAAAAATTCTCATACTAGAGAGTGCTTTGAAAATGGCCCATTGATGCTACTAGGAGGATAATACCAAGTCCTAAATACTAATGTTAATCTACATCTTCTTTAATTAATTGACTACTACATTCTTAGGCTAAGCAACCTCTTATTATCAGGTTGCAGAGTTGGTGTACTGCTAGGACCAACCTTATCTACAGTGGGTCTAGCCTTTATCAGCTTCTTTGAAGCCTTTAATTTCTTCCTAAGGTTAAGAGTAAACACCTTACCACTACGGGTCATTTATGAACCCAAGAGGACATCTTGTTAGCTCCAAGTCCTTTCTACTGCTTAGAAGATTTAGGTGCTAACTTAAATAACTTAAAAGTTTTGGTTGACTCATCTTTCTTAGATTTTTGAATCCTTACTGATTTAGACTTAATGGCATATTGAGTAATTGTAAACTTATCTTCTGAACTATCATACCAAATATTTATAGCATCAATATCAAACCCACCATTAGACTCAAAGCTGATAAAAAGAAGTCTAGCAATATCCTTTACTAATGGGAGAGAATGAGCTGAGAATCAAGGATTTTGGGAACCCTTACCGAATCATGTAGGTATGGTTGGCTTTGTGATAGTTTGATAATAGGTTTATTTTAGTATAGGGTTTGGATTTCTCAAGATCTTCATACTCACTTAAATCATTGACGTCCTGAATGATATGCTTAAGAGAGTGGCAGTCATTAGTGTTATGACCATGGTATTGATGGTAGTGATAAATATCTCTTGATGTTTATTATGGTAAGGGATGGTGTTTAAAAGTTTAGCTTAAGTGGTTTAATAATTTAGCTTTAAGAAGAAATTTGAAAATCTTGGAAACTGATATCCCAAGATTCAAGAATCTTCATGGTTGGTTAGTGTTTTAGAGAATTGGGTTAGGTGATTGTGAGGCATTGATATGTAAGGATTTATATAGGGTTTGTGTATATATGGTAGTTTTAGATTTGTTCGACTAAGTTGATATCCTTAAAGATACGTAAAGTCTAACACTTTAACTTATCTTGATATACTGGTAATGACCCCATGATAAAATTATTGATCATATTAGATTCTAATAGCTTATGTCTGACCAATGTAACCTTATCCATCCACTTACTAAAGTAGTCATGAAAGACTTATTGTATTTTTGCTTCACTATCTCTAAATCTAGCAAAGTAACATCAAACTAGGACTTGAACCCATATTATTTACAGAAAGCAATGTAAAAAGGCTTCCACTTAATTGTAGTCACCTTGTTAAAACTGTGATATGAGGCCATCACTAGTCCTTCCAATGAGATGAAGAACAACTAGATTATCTTGAGATGGTTCTTCGAATCCCCAAACCAACTATATTTAGGAACATCTGGGAGCTTGAACTTAGTAGGCAACCCCTTGATAGCTTTAACAGAGAACTAGTCAAAGTTAAGATTTGAACCCATACCCTTGGTCTTCATGATAAACTATAGTTGTTCTATCTTCTATTTCAATTCAGAAGTCTCAAACTTATGAATGTCATGCATGTGAAGTCAAGTGTCATTATCCATCTCAATGTCAAACAAGTTCACTGCTTTCCTCTTATCCTTGACCAAAGCTGGTAACGTGATGAAGTTCCTAAGGTTGAGGGCCTCCTTGATCTATTGTTGGATTAGAGCTTTAAGGTCAATAATTAATAGCTTCTCCATGGACTGGTTAATGAGGTCTTGCACATCAATAAGTGAAGTCTCATCTAAGGCTGGGCAAGCTTTCTCAAAAAGAGATGTAGTAAATTATGGATCTAGCATTATTTGCACATGATAAAGAGAGTTAGCATGGATGCATATATATGTATTTATTGTTTCCATGCATGTAATGTGATATGTAGAATGAATGTATCACCTATTCTAGGAAATATCCAATGTTATGGTTGGAAAAAAAATTGGTTAGTAAAAATTGCATATGTATGTATATATGCATGTTTGATAGAAAACATGAAGAGTTAGTGAATGCATAGCACATAATAATGCCCCTTACCATCCTTATAGCTACATAAAGATTGATCAATCCAAAATTTCCTAAGCAAGTTACTAGCTCAAAGTTCCTAAGGCAAGCAAAATTTGATTGTTTCCCAATCATATAAGGGATTACAATAAAAATCCAATAGCATTTTAGAACAATAATATTACTATGATAAGAGAATCCCAAGTGAATAGACATAAGGTTATGCAACCTTTATAGAATTATGACAAAATTATGATTCTCAGCATAACAATATGGAGTAAGAAAATAGGTTAGATTATGGCAAATTCACTAATATGATAGGGTATAGATCCATATCACATATGAATAAAGGATCCTATTTTTAGAATGTTATTATGGCTAGCTACATGAGCTTTAGTCTAGTAAAAAAGGCTAAAGTCTCCTACCATGGTGTCCATAACCTATCCAATTGAATGGAATCATCAATATAGGACTATATCTCATATCTATTACGTCAAGGAATTATCAATAATCCATAGTACTAGGCAGCAAGTGTAAAAAGTAGATTTGCTCTCCTAAAGAGTCAAATGAAGTTCAAGGTACTCACTCACCTACAATAATTAATTAAATAACGATGAGAGTGGTGTATGAAAATGAAAGTGGTGTTTGTTTTATGTGATACAATTAACTAATTAAGTTGGGAAAAGCGATATGAAACCTTAAAATTTCAATGCCACCACTCTTTCATTGTAGGTCCTTAATGGAGTGGTCATTATGGGTGAGCCTTTCACCATGACCTAAAGCAAGGCTTACAATAGATGACATCAAAGGCCCACTTAGAGCGAAATGGCAATCTTCCCAAAGGGCTCCCTTAAGGAGTGATACAAACCAACATGAGGTTGCAAGATGGAGTCACCACCAAATGATTTCAAAATTTGATTCAACCTACCCATAGCATGAGTGTTAAGTTAAACCCTTCAAAGATAGGTTTGGATAGTGAAGATCCATTCTTTTAGAGTTTCAAATTCACTTTTACCATTTTAATTAGTTAATTAACTTAGGCAAGCATATGGACATTCATAGACACAAATAAATTATCCAATATCATAAAACAATAATATAGTAGATATAATATGCCAACAAAATAAAAGCAAGCATAACATCAAATATAATAGAAATAATAATGGCCCATAAAAAGGGAATGGAGAGATAAGGCAAATACATGAAGAATAGAGCTAAACATACATGCTAGGGGGAATAAAATAGAGACTTATTCTATTACAAAAGATTTTAATCAATACAATAATGAGATTTAAGCAACATCTCCTCTACTCTATATAGGGAAAGAAAGGATGGTCCTTGGGTAGCATGAGATAAAAAGCATGAATGAAAATCATAAATAAACAATCAATGTTAGCAACAATAAAGATGTAGAACATGATTGACCAATTTGATGTTATGAGCAAGGATGAATCAAGGGTCAAGGTTCATTAAATATGTTAGCAACATTTGTGAAAAGTGCAAATAACACGAGTCAAATTATGAAAATGTCATAAGAATAATTGAGAGCTCCTAAAATCATACTAGTAAATTATTTAAGCTTAATTTACCTCTTGATTCACACTTAATCGTACATAAATCATGGAAACAAATCAAATGAAAAACATCATTGAAAATCAATTTTTAAGTAAAAAATGATCATAGATACGAATTGGAAGATCTTAAGATCATTAAGCATCACTCAAAAATAAGTCAACATCCAAATTTAGTCTAAACATGTCAAGCAGTAAATAATTATAATTAAATGGTATTTAATTAAGACTTAAGCAAAATAAATTTATTTTTAGGAAAAAGTCAATAAAATGATCATGAGAATTGAAATTAGAAGATTTCAATATCATGATAAATTAATTGAAAATGAATTAAACATCTAATTCAAATTCAATCATCTCAATTGCAACTTAAATCTATTTAAAAGTGGCTTTTAACTTGAAAATCAATTTTGGAGCCAAAATTAATCAAATTGCAACAATGTTTGATGAATTTAATATTTTTGGGTCATTGTAAAATCATAAATACTATTGAAAACTTTGAATTAAATCAAGAAACAAGCAAAAATGTATTGAAAATCATTATTTCTATGAAAATCATGATGCTATGACATGTGCAATATATAATAAAAATGGAGTTATATACGCAACATAATAGGGGATATGTGCCATATATAAGCAAATGTATACTACATAACAATCTAGAAAGCAAAAAAATTTAGTTTTTAAGCAAAAACATGAATTGAAATGCTAAAAAAAATTTATTATCATAAATCATTCTAGCTACAAAAAGCAATACTACTGCCACATTTATTAATTAAAGCAAACAACACAAATCAAGCAAACCCATGAAAACCTATTAAGAAATGAAGAAATAAAGAATGGAGAAGCTTTCCCAACTTACCAATATTGATTATGCCTAAATCTTGATTCCAAAACATGATTAAGGATTTAAGAAGGATTAATTAATCTTTAAAGCCTAATTAAAAACTTAATTAAGTATTTAATTAAGTGAGAAATAATTTTGGCAGAGTTTGGTCATAATCAACAACATTATAATTCTTTTTCCATAAATACCCAAGTCATATTTATAGCAAAGGGTTAGGGTTTGCTAAAATTGGATTGGTAATGTGGGATTTTGAAAATTTTAATGTGATCTACATAACACATAATGCTATATGTGTAGCATATAGTGAAAATTCAAGCTAAATGCATAGCATATAGTAGTATATGTGTAGTATATCAGAAAATACACCTTATTTGTACCCTACACTTTGAGCACCTCGGGATGTGCACCTTGTGCTCAATGGACTCCTCATATGCTAAAATGGAATGGAGACATCACATCACTCTTGCATGGGAAAAAGCCATGCACATCATGCATTTTAATTGAATGCACGTAACATACAGCACTATGTACTCCACACATCAAGAAACTTACATAATATGCTCAACTCTTCATAAGCCAAAAGTAATGGGCTCCATATGTCTACAGTACTCATTAGAGGCTAAAATGCATGTATGCAACCCAAGTTCAGCAACAGGGACCTATACCAAGTCGTATCAAAGAAAATTGGAAAATGCAACACATAAGTGAAAATTCAGGGTCTATAATATGATTATTACCTTTTTCAAAAATTTATAATTCATTAAATTGTTATTCAATGCAAAATGGACATCATGATGGTTAAAGCCAATCCTTTCTACATATTAATGCTTTAATAATTTTAGGAGCTAAAGAACTCCTAAATGCATCTAAGAGTCTCTTATTGATACTAAATGCAAACTCAAAAGCAATATTAGAAATAAGAATTGCTAATATATCTTTGGCCATTTGTGCAAGAATAAGAAATCTCTCAGAATTCAACCTCCACCATCTTAAGATATTAAAATCTTCCTTTTCCTCCATGATAAACTTATCAATATACAAGTCCAATTCTAACTTTTTATTTAAACAACCTTATAATTCTAATTTTTATTCATTCTATATGGATCCCTCTAATACTTGCCAAATTTTAGTTTTATTGCATCACCCAAACATTTCACTTATAAGTCATTACTTGCTTTCCATTTACATAAAATATAAGATAAGTCATTAATCTCAATGAAAAAAGTGTGTGCAATGATATATGAAGAACCAAAAATACATAAAGTAAGATCATAAAAATGCTTTAGCAAATTATCTATCTTTCTTACATAAGACCAATCAAAAGAAGTTGGTACCCCATCTTATCCTAGATCACTAATGAAATTAGATTCATGCACTTCATATCTCTTAAATATTTTTTCAAATTTTGAAACTATTTATAACATTAAATAGGTGGAATTCCTATCACATCCACACATATAGCATCCCTGTGTGTTTGCATTTTATGCATACGTTACAACTAAAGATTAATTAATGCATGAGATATATGAATGATATATGATGCATAAATATTTTTGATGTGATAAAAATGAAGGAAATGTCTTATAGAGCAAAGAAATTGCATATGATATAGGAATTTTAGAGACAGGAAGGAAAACAAAGTGAAAAGATGAGT
>CANYBF010804766.1:0-10422 GCA_948192965.1 Dalechampia spathulata
TCATTCATTTCTTCTTGTATTTTTTCTTAGCCATGAGTGGCTAGGCGCTCTTATAGGGTTTGATTTCTAAAATCCCTTGTTAGGATGACTGATTATGCTTGTTTGAATATTACTATGAATGTTTAAATTTAAAGATTGGTTTTAAAAAAAATCTCTACTTTACAATTTCAATGAGAGTTGGATTGTAGAATGCTTGTTCATTGAGAGATGTTCAATTCTAAAGGTTAGTTTCCTCAACGATTTCTTATGCTCTATGATCATAACGAGAGTTGGATTGTGGAATGCTTATTCATTCTAGTTAGGTATATGTGTATGAGAGATCTACATGTACCTAATTCTTGTATGATTGATTATTAGCTTCCCTAATGAGAGGACCATGACAGTGACTAAGTGAATCCGAGATTAGTAAGAAGTTTAGTTGCTTTCACCTTGAGAGAGGGTTATCGATGCTGGAGGATATCTTGGGTAGTAATAAGCACATGATGGTTATCCTGATTTGGTGATGATGATCTCAAATCCTATATTTCTTACCATTGTTTCATGTTCTCATCTCTAAGTTCATTTTACTTCTTTACTTACTTACAATTACAATCGATTATTTCCAAACACCAAACCATTATTGTTGCTTAAACAAACAGGAAATCCAAGTAGAGATGGATGGATAATAAATCCTCGAGGGATCGATATCTTACTACAATAATCTGTATGCTTGTAGTGAAGTAGTGATTAAAACTACTGTCATTTTATACCATTTTAGGAGCGATCAATTTCAAACCATATAATAATATTATCAATCATAAAATCCATAAATCTTATTCTTTAATCATTTAACTTAATAATCTTAATTATCCTCTTAAATCACTTTATACCTTAAGTTAACTTAACTTATCTTACTTAATTACTCATTAATCTTTCTAATCTTTTAATTAAACCTTTAATTATACCATTTTGCTAGCTTTCTTTTTCAAGCATTCGGCCATGTAAAGGAAAACACAACACCAACACATACACACTCCACAATCCACTAATTTACTCCATATTTGCATCACTAATCATCTATACTATGAAATTAAAAACTAAAACTACTAAATCTATGTCTAAACCATTTGGCCATATGCTCTTTTTGCTCAAAATAATTCTGCCAAAACTCCAATGTACTTAAAAAGCATGGATCTAATGAATTAATCATTAAACTCAGCTCACCTTAACATTAATAAACCAAAAATCAATCTAAACTTCACTGCTTTATGAAATAACTTCCAATCTAAAAAATATCTCTTCATCAAAATTCATTTTTTCAGCCTCCCATATACATGCATGTACCTTCCAAACAAGATCCATGAAGAAAAATATGGATTATTTATCAATATAAGTTCAGATTTTTAAGGAAAAGTCATGAATGAAGTGAATATCAACTTACACTTTAAAGATCAAGGAGGAAGTGATTCAGTCTTTGCAAAAAAATATAGAAAAAGATAGTATTTTGGCCTCAACATGAAGATCATATACGTTTCTATCTTGAACTTGATGAATATCATGAAGAATATATGAAGAAGTTGCAATTTTGAACTTCCAAGAGGAGAACATTTTAACTTCATACTAAATGAAAAGGAAAAGATGTTGTCTTCACTCCATCTTCATCAAAATGTATGAAGCTTGTATTTTCCATAAGTTTTCAAGTAGAAATGAAGGTAAGAAGGAGCATATTTTCGGTTTTCCGTGGAAGAATAAAGAGGAATATGAAGAAAAAGTAAGAAATGAAAGTAAGAAGATGGAGTATTTTGAGAGCATTCAGCCAAGATGTAAATGATGGAAGAAAAGAATGTATTAGGTTTCATTTAACCCTAATTTTTCATGGAATAAGATGTATATATAATATGGCTGCATGGTAGCTTCAATGTACCATACCACGTGGGATTCTAGCCCCTTATACATACCATTTGTGTAAAAATACATGTACCATACGAATTTCACTCCCTTTATCCATTAAAATATGTATGGAACACTTCCATACATTTCAAATTTCGTATGCCCCATTACAATGCCATAAAATCATCTTATTTTAATCAATAAAATATCATAATATTCTTCTCTCGCCATCCACTTTCACTACATTCCAAAAAACTTTTCCAAATACCCATACTTCTTTTTCTATTACCCATACACCAATATTTAATTCCTTTTACTTTTTCCATCTTACAAAACAAAATAAAATACAGATTTCTAATTTCCACATCATTAATTACATATTATTTAAATTCCATTTTATTTACACCTCATCAATCTAATATTCAATTTCTTATTTCCTTTTTATATCATATAATATATTTTATTCTTTCCATCATATGTATAAATAATATTCTTTTATTATTATTTCTAAATATGTATTTAATACTCATTTATACTATTTATTATTCAATAATTCCCTTTATGACATCATCATGCCTTATTATGACATCATCATGATATCATAAATAAAAATTCACCAATTTTACTTTCTAATATTTCCATATCATTATATACCTTCACAAATATATTATCAATCCATAATTAATCATTCTTATTAAAATTAAAACCATAATTATGCTCATATGCTTACATCATGCTTACATCATTATTGTTCATTTATGACTTCATAAAAAAATTTCTAAACTCCATTATACTTTCTTTTCTATACCATTAAATCTTATGTTAAATAAATTATCTTAGACATATATATTCCAATTTACTTATTTAATATTCAATTATTCACTAATCTCTAATTATTTCTATACGTATATATATTATACATACATTTTTCATTTGTATAATTCATTTATACGATCCTTAATCACACTTAATTTATAAATTATGCATACTCCAAATACAATTATAATTTATCTTTAATTCTTAATTGCATGCATTTTCATGTATATGTAAATATTCTTGCCTCGATATATGTGCATTTAATCAATCGATCCAATTTTGAACGATCAAACTTATTTTTAACATTCGACTTATTCTACTATCAAGTTATCATCATTTCTTAATTCTGATAAATATTTCTTATCATTAATATAATATTTATAATTTTCTATCTTGAACTATGCATTTTTCCATAATTCCACATCATTACTTAATTTTTGATCGTATAGGGAGTAATTTCATCACCCGAATCATTAATACTTTTCATGCTAAAAATGAGGATATGACAATATTCACATACCTAACATAAAAGTGAACCTAATAGTAGTCAATAAAGCTTGGTTTAATGAGTATTGGGTTTAATTGACCAAGTCTAAGACTGGTTATGATTCCTATTATTCATTGAGCCAAGAATATAGTCTAATAAGATTAATTAGTCAAGCCAATTCCAAGACCCATTGGTTTGTAGGAATTTCCCTTATTATTTAATAGTTTTTTTATTACTTTTCCAAGTTAGAATAGGAATAGAGGCACAAATCCATCTAGGGTTGGATTGTCTCTTACGTACTATAAATACTAGTTTATGCCAAAGGCAAAAGTCATTCAATGATTATTTCTTTCTTTTTGAATTGAGTTTTATTCTTATGAGAATAATTCCTTTGGTTTTATGTTAAGGTGATTAATTGTTTTCTTGAGTTTATTCTTGGGTAGATTATTCTTTTTCCTATTTAACTTTTGCATAGTTACCACTAGATTTGGGTTAAGGGTTTTCCAAATCCTTAAAACTATTTAGGTGTTCGGTCAACTAGGAGTGGTTACTAAATCCTTGGTTAGCTTGAATCAATTATGAAGGAGTTCATGAAATCAACAAGTTGAGGATCCTTGAGCAAGGGCCTTAGGTTTCCACATCATTATGCTTTGTATTATTGCTCTTACCTTCTGATGCTCCATTATGTTGTTGATAAGATAAGGATGGATAAGAATCTTATCCTTCTATGTATCTTAAGTTTAGTAGTTGTGCTATATTATGTTTGTAAGCCTTCAAGGCTATAAATATGTAACCCCTTTTAATAGAAGGGGCATCAGCTAAGAAATAAACACCTTTTTTAAAAAAATTTAGAACTTCTCTCTCTAAAATGTTTTTCTAAAAAACCCTTCCTCTTCTTTTAAAATTCTTTATATTTTGATAAATAAATTTCTTATAGATCTCTAGATCAAATTTGATATATAGGCTGGATGACAAAATCCATAGCATTATTGGCACGATGTAGAGGTTTCATCTCCAATGATTGGGATACAACGCCATGTATCAGGTTTATAATCCATCCTAGTAATTCTAGCCATGAAGAGTTCAATAGAATGGAGCCCTAAAAATAGCCAAATGGGCTTAGTTGGGCATAGTGTGAGAACTCTTTATGATTGGAAATTTATATATGTTATGAATGGAAAATAATATTTAGGGAAAAAACATTATGTAGAGTAAACTTAAACTAAAAATTTATATATTTTTTGAATGGAAATTAATATTTAAGAAGAAAATATTTTATAGCAGTAAACTTAAACTAGAAATTTATATATTTTCTCAATAGAAATTAATGTTTAAGAAGAAAACATTTTATAGCAGTAAACTCAAATTGAAATTTTATATATTTTACGAATAGAAATTAATGTTTAGGAAAAGAACATTATGTAGCAGTAAACTAAAACTAAAAATTTATATATTACGAATGCAAATTAATGTTTAGGAAGAGAACATTATGTAGCGGTCAATTTAAACTGAAAATTTATATATTTTATGAATAAAAAAACATTATATAATAGTAACCTTAAACTTAAAATTTATATATTTATGAATGGAAAATAATCTTTAGAAAGTAAACATTATATAGCAGTAAACATAAACTAAAAATTTATATATTTATGAATATAAATTAATGTTTAGGAAGAAAACATTATGTAGCAATAAATTTAAATTGAAAATTAATATGTTTTATGAATGAAAAATAATGTTAGGAAGAAAACATTATGTAGTAGAAAATTTAAACTAAAAATTTTTATATTCTATGAATGAAAAATAATATTTAGGAAGAAAACATTATATAGAGTAAACTTAAATTGAAAATTTATATATTTAATGAATAGAAATTAATGTTTACTCTTATATGATATTGCATTATATATTTTGTTTTCATAGATTATGGTTTACTATGTTATTTATCTTACTATTTCCCTTATATTCATATTTGTTTTATTCAAAATAATAGATATCTGAATCACAAGATCAAGAAGGGATTATTTGTGAAAGTGTATTTTATTATGATCCAAAGAAAATTGTACTACATCTCTTAAGAATCATATGACTTCATGCATAAAAAATCCTCAATCTATGCAAACATGTCAAGCATTATTGAATTTACAATCAAATTTGAATGGGGAAAATGGTGACGAGAATGACATGGGTACAATTACTAGTTAGAAATTTGATCAACATGTTGAAAGAAGAGCTATTCCATTCAAGTTTGTTAAAGGAGATGGTTTTAAGAAATTTATATCTTTTGCATGTTCTAGGTTTAAGATTCCGTCTCATTGGACACTTTCACTTGAATATTTTGAGTTATACTTAGATGAGAGGGTGAAGTTGAAATCTTTTTTGAAAAAAAAGCACAATGAATTAGTCTTACCATAGATACTTGGGCATCATTAGAAAGAATAAATTATATGTGTATCACGACACATTTCATTAATGATGATTGGACTTTGCATAAGAAAAATTTGAACTTTTATCCAGTTCTAGCTATAGAAGTGAATATATTGGTAAGGCTATCAAATAATGTTTACTTGAATGGGGCTTGAACAATGTAATGACCATTACTGTAGATAATGTTAACTTAAATAATACATCGATACCCTTCTTGAAAAAGAAAATATTGAATTGGGGGGGGTTCTATATCAAATTGTAAATGCTTACACATGAGGTGTATTGCCCATATGATTAATTTAGATACATTAGAAAGGGATAGAGAGCAAATAATTTTTATGTTTAGGTGTATCAACTAAATGGAATTCAACCTATTTGATTCTCATAACTGCTAAAAATTTAAATAGATGTTTGACAAATATGAGGATCAAGAATTAAATTTCAAGGTTGATTTGGGAATGGATAGGGTGCCAAATTGTATTGATTGGTATCATGTTAGAACAATAGCTAATTTGCTTTAACATTTCTATAAGCTCATATTAAGGATTTCAGGTTCATTGTATATCACTTTAAACACCTTTTTTTTTATAGAGATTAGTGATTTATCTTGCATTTTTAATGAATAGAGGTGTAATGATGATGGAGATTGGAAATTTGGGTGATAACAATGAAATTAAAAATTGAAAAATATTGGTGTGATCCAAGCAAAATGAATAAACTTATTTTCTTTGCTAGTATTCTTGACCCTTGAGAAAAATTTAAGTACATGAAATATGCATTTAGTGAGATGTATGGCAAAGAAAGAGGTAAAATTTTGTTTATAGATATGAAAATTGAAATGAATGAGCTATTTCTTAAGTATAAAAGAATGTATCAACAAAATGATGAAAGCATGTTGGCCATAAGTTCAAATCTTACTGTGAGTTCAAGTATCACAATCTTTAGGGTGATAAATAAAAGACAGTGTCTTTGATAAAAACTAAGTTCAAGACGCAAAAGTTGAAGCAAGAGGGTGGTTTTATCAAGAATTCAGAGTTTGAAATTTATTTGAATGAGTCAATTTTCTATGAAAAAGAAGATTTCAACTTATTAAAATGATGGAATTTGAACTTTGAGAGATTTCCTATCCTTGCACGGATGGCTTAAAATATATTGACGATTTTGATTTCTACAGTTGCTTTTGAGTTGACTTTTAGTACTAATGGAAGAGTTTTAGATAGTTTTAGGAGTTCTTTGACTCTTAAGCTTGTAAAAGCATTAATATGTTCCCGAGATTGGATTTAAACAAATCAACAACCAAAGTTTATTGAAGAGAAACTAGAGGAGGCCAAAAAATTTGAAACAAGTGAAATTTTTAGTTGTAATTTCAAATTTAATGTCATCTTTATATTATATTATTATTTGTAATCTTGATGTTTCATATTTGTAGAGTTGCCTAATATTGGAATTGATCCGATTTTATCAAATACTAATCAAGAATAATGAGAACTATATAAAGTATTTGCTACTTGATCAATATTTATTTTATGTTAATGTATTATTAGATTATGAAATTTTTATAGATATAATTTAATATCTTTAACTATTATTTATAAGAAAGTAGCTGGTGTAGATAGTTGGATGTGATCTTTTATACTTTTTCAAGAAAGATATTTGAAAATCATGTGCAGAAGTGGCAACACATGCGATTTTAGAGTGGTTTGGCCAAACTTTTGCCTACGTCCACTTTCTCCTAAGTCTCGACTTAGAGTTCCACTAAAATCAATCAAATTACAAAATGGATTCCCAACCGAATCCAATACCCCAGTGTTTTCAAGGCTTATACTTTAACCTTTACAATGATTATCCTCACAATTACTTAATTACAATATAATCCCTAAGGATTAATCACACACCAATCCCACAATTACAAAACCTAATATCTAGATTGTAGGAATACAATAATGAAAGCAACAAAGAAATACACACTTGAACTTACTTGAAACAGATGGATATAGCTCAAGAAAAAATGCTCTACAAGTGTTAGCTCGTTAGAAATCAAGTGGTGAAAGTTCTTATCAAAAACTAGCCATTTAACAGACTTTAACGTCTATTTTATAAGCCACGTACGGCCATACTATGTTGGTACGCTCATACGGATTCAAAACTATCCATTGGAAAATGAGAGGGAAATGTTGTACGGCCGTACCACCAATTGGGACGCCCTTACCAACCAAGTTTTCCTGACAAAAAATTTTCCTACGAGTTCACGTATGGCCGTACCACCCAATGGTACACCCGTACCTAATCAGGTTTTCTGACAAACCATTTTTCTGTGAGTTTGCGTACGGCCATACCACCCAATGGTATACCCGTACCAAACTCTATAAAACAGTATACACTAGGTACAGCTAGCCGTATGGTCGTACCACTCAACAACAACATTTGGTACGCCCGTACCAAGACTGGTACACCCGTACCAACATATAGAACATTAAAAAATTTGTAAATAACTTAAATCGACTCATACATGACTCAAACATCAAAACCTAGGGTCTAACAATCTCCCTCTTTTTGATGTTGGCAATCAATTTAAGTTTAATTTGCAAAACTCATTTAAAAAACTTTTTGATTTAAAAATTTTGGAAATCTCCCCCTTTATTTTGGAATACATGCCATAATGCAATCAACAACTAAAAATAAAGAGAAGAGATAACAATTAAACAATAAACAACAATAATCATAATCAAAACTCAATCAAACACCAAACAGAGAATCAAATAAGTTGAATAAACATCGTATATATATATATATATATAACTATGTCCAAAATACATCACTATCCAATGAAATACATAAAATAAAATAAATGACTCCACTAACTTAAGTCCTAAAACATATCAACACTAAACATCTCCCCCTATGACAACATCAAAAACACAAAGATCATTATAGGTCCTGAAGAGGAGGCAGACTCGGTGGAGGTATAATGAATGGGTCCATCATGATGCTGATAGAGTGAAGAGTATCTAAAGTGGAGGTCTGAAACTCATGGAAATCAGCAACATGCTAATCAAAATGCTGAGTGAGATGTGCAGACTGCTGTGTAAGAAGACCAATATGCTGATCAATGTGATCGAATTGACGCTCAAATGTGTCTAAGCGATCGAGTCAAGAAAGAATAGTGGTAAGCTGCTGAGAGATAGAATCTGACAGAGCAACAGCAGTAGCAGGATCAACAGGAGGAGTAGCAGCAGCACCAGTAGATGTAGCAGCTGGATCAGTAGAATCAAGAGCAGTACCAGAGGATGAAGAACCAGTAGTAAAATGTCTCTGACGCTTGCGGCTAAATGCTGCCAGATGTTCAGCATCATCAGTGGGAGCAGGCTGGTTATGCCACTCTGCAGGAGTGTCATCTGGCAGTGGAACCTACAGGCGCTGAAGAACATCGATGGCTCATTGGCCATAAAGAGAGACAAGGTCATTGGAAAGCTCCAATGAGTGAAGATGTGTGAGCCATCGGGAGATATACTCTGAGTGAAGGACGTACTCATCATCAGCTGTGCATTCATAGAGCATGGAATGCTCAATAAACAACAAATTAAGATTAGGACCAAGGGGTCCTAGAGAGGTGTGAGAAGGAGGAAAAGCCTGTAGCTGGTGGCAGATATGGTGAATAATAGGGCCAAAGAGAATAGCCCTGCTAGGCTACTTCTGGATGCCGACCTCATGGAAAGAGATCTGAAGCCAATGTCCAGACTAAATAGGTGTGCCCTTGACCATGCAATAGATGAAGATCAGGTCAGGGCCAGTCACAGTGTCATTCAAATCTGATCTCCCGAAGATAAGGTAGGAGATCAGTCGATGACAGTAGAAAAGAGCTGGGGATTTGAGGCAAGAGGCCTTCTGTCGAGAAGGTTGGAATGCAGTGTTGAGGGCTATGTCCTTCCAGAAAGAATTGCAATTGAAGACCACAGATTTGGCATTAGTAATGCTCTTTGTAGAAAATCCAAACAGAGCATCAAACTCGGAGGCAGAAAGAGAATCATGTTGATCGCTGGCTAGCGAGAGTAGTTCTAATCTCTACTTAGCTGCAAGTATACATGTTATCGTAGTATGATATCGATCCCATGAGGATTTATAGTTTATCCGTCTCCACTTATTTTTCAGGTTTTTTTAGGCGATAATTGAGGTTTGGTATTTTGAAGTTACTTAATTGTAAAAACAGATTAAAGATGAGCTCAGATTACACTCACAAGTGAAAGCTGTAACAATAATATAAGCATAGGATTTGAAATCATTACCACCAAGCAGAGTTAGCATTCATGTGTGATTGATACCTAAGACATCCCACAGCATCAAAAACCCTCTCTCAAGGTGAGTCAAACTAAACCCCACTCTAATCTTTGGATTTCCCTAGTCACAATCAGGTTCCTCTAATTAGGGAGACTATCAAGCAATCATACAGGGATTAAGGGCATGTAGATCTCTCTCACACACTACCCTAACCAGAATGAACAAGCTTTCCACAATTCAACTCTCATTGCAATCACAGAGCATAAGTAATCAATCAGAAAACTAACCTTTATAATTTGAACATTTCTCAATGAACAAGCATTCTATAATCCAACTCTTGTTGCAATCATAAAGCAGAGGTTTGTTTTCAGAATCAAACTTTAGAATTAAACATTCATAGAATTAAACAAAGCATAAATCAGTTATCTCCACAAAGGGTTCTTGAAATCAAATCCTACAAGTAAACACTTAGCCACTCATGGCTTACAACAAGAACACAAGAAAGATGGAAAAATAGGGAGAACAAAAGGAAACTCTAGACAGCA
>CANYBF010804809.1:0-15563 GCA_948192965.1 Dalechampia spathulata
TGAATAGTAACCTAGGTCTAAAATGCAATATTTTGCATTCTGCGTATCCTACCATGCGTAGGCAGGTGTGAAATGTATTCTGTAAGTACAGAATACACAGAATAGGAAATAGGAGCAGCGGGCTCCTGTTATTGCTAAGTGGGTCCCACCGTGTAGTGGGCCTAGAAGATGGCATTTGCGACGCCCAGCATTGTGCCTTGTGTAAGGCAACATGGAATTATATTCTGTAAGTACAAAATAGGCAATAGGGGTGGCGGGCCCGCTGTTACTAGGTGGGCCCCACAGTGTTGTAAAGTGAATTTGCATACTATGTCTTCCTATGGTTTAGGACTTTGTTTTCATGGTTTATTGCCTTGATTTATGCATGTTAAAGGCCTAAATTTAAGTGTTCTTCATGGTTCATAATGAGTCCTATACGGTTACAAAAAGGATGAAGCAAAGTAAGGTAGAAGTAAAAGGAAAAGTAAAGTAAAAATTGATCAAATGAAAAATATCCCATACCAAATGAATAGAACCACATACCAAATGAATAGTGCATTACCTTACATGTTTTGACCACTTAAGGGAAACATGTTTCAAGCTTCCAAATTTCAAGCTATACCCTTTAAAACCGTACTACTCAATCTTATACACTTATAAACACACTTAAAGGTATAAAAAGGGCTAGATACGATATGTTGAATTATGAATTTCCTTGGTAATTTATGCATACTAAAATGGTTAAAATCTATGATCTACATGTTATCATGAATAAGTAAGGCTACCTTAAAGACTTGTACATGAATGAGTTAAAGTATAAATCATGCTAATGACATGTAATAGTGTAAAAGGGTAATTAATGATACTTAAATACAAATTTTGCATGTATTAAGGACTAGTCATCTATACTTGGCCGAAATGACTATATAATCACTATCATTATTGTGTCATATATAATGGAATGGATTCATGTTTACTTATTCTTCATAAATCAATGTGAAACTATGATGAATGTTATGAATGGATTGGAATGCCTTAAGGTGTTATCATACTTGAATGAAATAAATGGTTTTTCTAAAAGGAATGTGAAATGGAAATGATACAGGTACGACCAAAGAGACACATACTACTCCTCGGGCACATGATTGGGGTAACACTACCATAAGTTTATGCTTATTACTTCATGATCCTATGTAAGGTTTTGAAATGATGTTTTATGCTTATATGCTTATAGTACCGGTAGAATGACTTTATATAGTCAATGTTCTCATATGATCAACATTGTACATGATCATTTAAGCATCATTCACATATCATGTCATGAACCATACAAGCATAAAGGCATATTCATGGTATATCATAAAGAAGTTATAAGGTGAAAAGGAAAAGAAAGAGATGTTTATAAAGCTATATGTTATTAATATACTGGGTCATACAGATGATAGATTCCCTTGAGGAATCATACAGTTTGTTCCTTATAGAACCATAGATTAATAATGGGTTCATAGAACCATACAGATGTTATATGTTCCTATAGGAATGAGTATCGATACATACAAGACCTAGTATAATTTGTGCACAATCATGAATACTGAACATAGTCGCATTCTTATAAACATTACAAAAAATGAGAGGGAGAATGCAAGCATGATTGCATTCTTATCTACATACATTGACATATACTATTCATGAAGGTTCATATATGGTTAATGATGAGGCATTATAATTATGCTATTATATAGATGTATATAATATGATGTTATTATATCTAGAATGGTTACAAGAAAGTTATGGGGACACTTATACGGTATTTATTTCTATCTTTACACTGTATATGAATTATTATGGACATGGTACAATATAATATATTACATTTTGATACAAGTACAATGATACATGAATGTTGAATTTGAAATGACTTTATTATGATTCTTTTGAAATTTGATCATGTCATGTACATATTTTTATAGCACCATTGAGTTTTATACTCAACATTTATCATTTGATGAATGCAGGATTAGGACCTACTGGTGAGCATATAGATAGTTGATCTATGGTCAGCTGGGAGTTAGATTTTAGAGAAAATCTCATTCTCAAAGTGGTATTGGATGCATGTAACATACTTCTGTGTAGTTTTACATTATGTAGCTCTTTTATTAATCATAATGGCAGTAGCACCCTAGTGGTGAAACCTCGATGTGGTTAATCACAATACCATAATATTCTATCATAATATATACATACTTATGATATAGTGGATAATCATATAATGTTATATGCCTGACGGGTGACATGTGATGAATGATGTATGTATGTGATGTGTTACATATTGCTATATTATGTTTATACTGATGTTTACAAATGGTAATGGAGTTTAGGTACTCATACAATGGTAATGTAATAGATGTTATGCTGCAAAAAATTTTCATGCATCCCTTATAGGATAATCGATGATTTCCATGCTTAGGAAGTTATTAGTTATTCTATGGGAGCATGTTACACTAGGGGTATAAGTGTGACATATTACACCCAACTCTATGAAACATGCTCTTGTAGAATTATTAACAAATTTATTATCTTGATTAGAATCTATAAATCATTCTACAAAGGATGTACATTTTTTAACAATTAGTTATTTTATCATTATATAATCTACTAACATGCACAAAACATTTTATGCCTATAAATGTAAGTTGATAGTTGCATAAGTTAAAATAATTACCAAGAGTTTGTTATATGCCAAAAAATTTATCCAAGTCACTAAATAATAATATGGAATCCTCTTACTCCTCTAATGATTATTGACCCTAGCATTCATTTAAGCTACTTCAACTTACATCTATCAAAAGATAAATATTAAGTATAAAACTCAATGGTGCTTAACATAAGTGAATTGAAGATAAGATTTATTAGTTTTCATAGAAAGGTGTTTATACCAATTAATTTAATTCTTTTCCTAAATAATAACACAAAACAACACATAATTATCATAATTATATACATATAATATCAAAAAAAAATCATGGTAAGTCAATGTTAAATAGTTTTAGTATCACTCATCAAGCTTTGAACCATTAGTTAACTAACATCTATTAATTATTCAATTCATAATTTTATAGATAATTAAAGCCAAACATAAGTAAAAGTAACAATATAAATCAAAACATAAGATGTTAAATTCATCATCACATAACAAATCAAAATGTCGAGCATTTCACTTTTATCAACCTCTTTTCTAAAAATATATAATAATATTATTTATCAATCTTATTTTCAATCCATATATGGAATCTCATGACAGTATTATGCTATATGAATTACTAAACAAATAAATAGGATATATCACATAACTAAAAGGGAGTTACTAACCTATCAATGTTAGAATCATAAAGAAATTCCATTCCATAAGAACAATTTAGACTATATTTTAAATTTCATAGAAGTGCTATATGGAATCTCATTTAATGAGTGCAGGACGTTAGTAAATGTAATTATGCACTACATTCTTCCTTTATTCTCCCTTTCTCTATTCAATTATCATTACTTTGTCATAATGGATTAATATCTCCTGGTTACTAATTCACAATCCTAGGTTGCCCATGTGACTATCTTTGATACTTTATACTAGTTTCACAAATAACATATATTTTATTTATCCAATACGTATTTACCTCCCTTATTCCTCCATCATATATATATGTTTAAATCTCTCTTATTCCTCCATCATATATATCTTTCAATATCCCCCTTATTCCTCTACCATATATATATTAATGTCTTCTTTATTCCTTTATCATATGTAATGTGATTGAAATATGATGCATGACCTTTCATAACCATCATTATGTATGTCATTTTATCAAATATTTTTATTCCCATCTTAATAACACTACATTTTCATACATGAATATCATTCAATAGATATATGACAACCAAATCATTCATCAATATCTTATTCATAATATTTTTACATTTGGATGAGCTTTTTGTTCACTTACTAATGTTATTTCATAGTTCAATAATTATTAAGCATAATTATAATTTATGTTATCACTATCAACTCATAATATATTTATAAATCATCATCAACTTTTTTATATGTGAATAAATATGCGAAATTCTAATGAAAAATATGGATCCATATAAGATCATCAAATAAACATGCTCATTTAAGTGTTTATAACATTCCATGATCTAACAATTACTAATAGCAACCATTAGCTCAACAATTATAGTTTACCAAATTCTTTCAAAACATCAACCATAGAGCATTTGATAATTATATGAATCCTCAATCAATGGCACATAATATCCACCTACATTCATATTCATTCATTAACAATTCATAACACATATTAGTCATTATTGATTTAGCAATCACTAACATATGTGATTATGTAATCACTATTTTATATAGAAAAGCATTGATTTACATAAAGACATTAACTAATATGCTTATCCAAGTGTATGTAACTTTTCATAATCAAATAATAATTAATAACTACCATATAATCCCTTTCACCATTAGTTTAATTGTTTTAAAATATATGATTTTATTACTATTAATAATAAGCACATATCATCTTATAAACATCATTATATCATTAATATATATACTAATGGTGTAGCATAGAAATTGTCCAATATTTACATATAATCAATACTTAACTTACTTAGTAACTTGTTTTTCAATAATCAATAATTATTAAATACAAATATATTTTTTTCTTGCTTTTTTTTTTATCTCAAGTTAATGATAACAATTCTTCTATCTTTCATATCTGATATATCTAATTCCTTTAACCTTTTCTCTATTTTATGGACTTAACAACCAACTTAATTTTTATCATAGTTGATCAATTAAAAGATTAATCCTAAAAAGTCTATCAATATCTATTAATTTGAATTTAATTATATATCGCATCAAAGCTCATTAATATATTTTATATGTAAATATTAATTATTTAATTTATTATTAATTATATATTACTTTTAATATAAAATAATCAAACTTTTGTACGTGATGGTTACAATCACAATTAAAATAGACGGTTGACTAGAAAATTTATTTTTAGTACAATTTTAAATTTAAGCAAAGCAATACCCATGGTGGAATTTGAATGCATTATTTTTTATTATTGATAATTTTTTATTAGTTTTGATTTCAATAAAAAAAATCATAAATTATCATATTCTTCATCAATTTTTATATTAAATAACTTTGCATAATTTTAAAATTTTAGTGATAATTGTAATGTACATTGATAAATAAACGATCTAAATTTAAAATTTTGTATAATTAACATTAATTGGATAATATAATAGATGAGTAAAATAAAAATGTGAATCTACTATAATTTTTGGTACTATTACATAAAATTTGTAAATTTTAATCATTTTTATAATTTCATTGTAATTATTTTCACAACTAAATTAACATGATAGTAAGATTAATTAAAATTATGTTAATAGATTTACCTTTTAAAATCATTGAAATTATCAAGCACTCTAATTTTATCCCAATACATAGTAAGAAAGTTTAGAAAAACAAAAGAAAAGCTTATATTATGTCCTTTTTTTGATAGTTTAGCATTTTAATAATCATAAGTAAACGGAAAAAAATTCTTTGGAAGGTAAACTTTTGTATGTTGACCGTAATTGATTTATAATAGATATAATTTTCTATTAATTTTATAATTAAATTTAATATTTGATGAGAAGTAAATTCATATCTACTAATTAAAATATACAATTTCATTCATTAATTTATTTTAAAAGTTGTGTTTATTAAGAAGAATTATGTTTAGATAACTAATGGCTAAACTGAGATTAATTGATTCATCGAAAAACTCGTATTGAATAAATTTAAACGAATTGTTATAGCATTAAACCATGAGTAGCTAATTATCATGACTTCTCAGAAATACATTCTCGATTATAACATGAATCCAACAACATGAGCAAGAGACTGACAAAATAGTTCTGTATAATCGTAACGTAAACAATAGATCATGCTCCATTACTTTTGCCGCGAAAGGGTAAAGGTCCCTCGCTAAACAACAAATAAGCAGCTTTGTATAACTTGCAAGCTGTAGTGCACAGTTGGAGAGAGATCGAATTGGAAAAAAAGAAAAAGGAAAAACACCAATCTAGCAAGAGAAAAGTTAAACGTTATAATAAAAGGTTCAGAGCCGACATCCAGTATTATTATTCCATTATCAACGACAACCACAACGACGTCGTCTATGTTTCCGAACTCACCCTTATCTCTCTCTCTCCAACACTTACCTACAAAGGATAGAGAAACATCCAAGTTCGAAGATTAGACACAGACTACAATGGATCCATGTCCTTTTGTTCGTTTAATCATCGAATCCCTCGCTCTTAAACTCCCTTCAGCAACTAAACCAGCCGGTTCCGGGGTTCACCCATCAACCACACCCTGTTTTTGCAAGCTACATATTAAAACCTTTCCTTCTCAAACAGCCCTGCTCCCTCTTTGCGCTTCTCCTCCTTCTTCTCCCGACACTGCTACATCACCTCCTGGCTTTCATCTTGACGCTACAGCCATTCGGCGTCTATCTGGTAAGCCGTTTTCGCTACATGTGGAGGTTTACACTGGTCGAATGGGTCGAACATGTGGAGTCAACGGTGGGAAGTTACTTGGTAAAGTTCAGGTTATTGTTGATTTGGGTAATGCTGGTCCGGCAAACCCAAAAGTGTTTCAAAATGGGTGGCTAAATCTCAGCAACCAGCCTGATAAACCGGCTGCTCGGCTTCATCTTGTAGTTCGGTCTGAGCCCAACCCTCGCTTCGTTTTTCAGTTCGGTGGTGAACCGGAGTGTAGTCCGGTAGTTTTTCAGATTCAGGGAAATATACGACAACCAGTTTTCAGTTGCAATTTTAGTGCAGACCGGAACTCAAGATCGCGGTAAGTTTTTTATCTTCTTTTTCCCATCTTCACCAATTTGTTGATAATTTGCGCATTTTAGTGAGGATGTGACTGGCTGTGCTAATATGCGCTACTTGCGGTGCTTAAAGTATCAGAACAGGATTAGAGGTTAAATTAAATCGGTTAACGTGTGGTTTTCTAGTGAATAGTTGTTTGTCATTTTCTGATATAATAAGCATGTGGGTTGTCGATTTCTTTATCCGTTTTTTCATTTTATTATTTTCATTGGCTCATCCATTCATGGTGCATTAAATAACAATTATGCATTTTGTTTTTGTTTATTTTTTAATGAGTAATTACCATAATAGAGATTGTCTTTTCCATGGGTCTTTCTACCGAGTTGCGTTTGCAAACTCTGATTTCAAGCTAGTACTGTGAAATTTTGACAGTGCAGCACTTCGTAAGTCTTGTTTGTGAATGTAAATCAATACCGGACAAGAGTGCAAGACGACGGACATAATAAGTTAGGAAAGGAAATTTCGGAAAAGATTTGTGAATCATGTTTCTTCTAAGAATTAAATTACGATAACTAGATTTGCATTTTTACTTTCCAATCAAGCTAATTCAGGTCATTGGAAACCCTCTGGAAATGGAATGAGATTTATTATAAGAGAACCGTATGGCAAAAGAATTAAAAAGATAAGCATTTGATAAGCTTATTGCTTGGAAATTGTAAAGTTTCGAGGTTTTGGTTCATGTCCTAAATTTTTTGCCGTCAGAGTTTCAAAAATGACCATCTATAGTCGTACTTTCCTGGAATATTTTCTCAGCCTTTCTATTTACTGTAGAAAATGCCACTTTGATAATTAAATAATGCTCTTAAAACTGATCAACTATTAAAAAAAAAAACAAATGCATTAGCATCCTGGTCAAACAGGCGATTTGCAAATCTTCCCCAACTTTCAAACCACCATTTTTGATTCCCTTTCATGTGCGAACATTTGGTCGGGGATCTCGGAACTCTTTTTTTTTTTTTCATTTTTTTGTTCAACAAGATTCTAACCATTTGTAATATATGAATTTTTTGTCCAAGTCAGATCTCTACCATCGGATTTCGCTCTAAATAACAACGGTAGAGGATGGAGGAGGACCTTTTCGGGAGAAAAAGAAAGAGCAGGCAGAGAAAGAAAAGGGTGGATGGTAATGATATATGATCTTTCAGGCTCACCAGTAGCAGCTGCATCAATGATCACACCGTTTGTTCCATCTCCAGGTTCAGACCGTGTTTCTAGATCTAACCCAGGTGCCTGGTTAATCCTCAGGCCTAATGGGTGCTCTGTCAGCAGCTGGAAACCATGGGGTCGTCTGGAAGCATGGCGTGAAAGAGGTCCTATTGACGGTCTAGGTTACAAATTTGAACTCGTAACAGACAATGGTGGACCTAGTCGTGGAATCCCAATTGCTGAAGCTACAATGAGCATGCGAAAAGGCGGGCAGTTTTGCATTGACAGTAGAATAATGAAGGATTCAGGATTGTGGTCGAGTTCAAGATCGCCTGTAAAAGGTTTCGTGATGGGTGCTACCGTGGAAGGTGAAGGTAAAGTTAGCAAGCCTGTAGTGCAAGTTGGCGTGCAGCATGTCACTTGCTTGGCCGATGCTGCCCTGTTCATTGCACTTTCAGCTGCCATTGATTTGAGCATGGACGCTTGTCGCCTATTCTCGCACAAGCTCAGAAAGGAACTCTGCCATGAGGAGCAAGATTCCTTCTCGTAAAAGCTATCATAGCAGTGATGATCAATTAGCTTTAACTGCTCCTTGTAGGCTACTAAAGCTGTTGGTTTGAGCAAATAAGGGCGATCTTCTTGCTATTTTTTTCAACTTTGTTTTGAAATTTTGCTTATTATTCATTCAATTCATGAAATTTTCCTGCTTACATTATATGGTCTTGGTTAGGTTAGGTTAAATTCTTCTGGTTTTTCTTCGGCATTGTCAAAGGCGTTATTGTAGAGGGTTTTATTTATGTTGCTTAACGACTGTTACTATGTGCAAATTTGCATTTCTATATATTTTCATGTAAGAACGGATATAAACTGTACAGAGACTAATGCAAATGCAATTTGTTTGTTTGTACATTCCCTCTTCTCTCTGTTACTGTTTTCTGATTATCATTTTATTTGTCTGCTTGACATTATTTCAGCAGTTGAACAGAATTACGTTTATATGAAAACGTCTTCGGTTTGTTACGTTTATTGTGGAACATTATAATCGCCCGATTATATTAGGATACGTGCTCATATGGCAATATCTTTTGCCATTTTACCCGGATGGAACGTCGGATTTCCAATCTACCAGAGGATAGGCATGCGATGAGGCTAATTGCCCTGGCACTATGGTAACCACATCATCATGTTGGTTAATTTGCTTGTTAATAATTACAAATTAAGAAAAATCCATTTTTAGGCCATTTTGATTTGCTTGTGTTACATTAATTCTTCAGATTATTATTTCAATTAACATCAAATCCTTTTTTGATGATCAGTTAACATGTAAAATAAGTGATATTAAATTAAGTATGATTAATGGATAAAAAGGGTTCAATATTAACTAAGATAATGATTAAAGGATTCGATACTTCTTTTTCTGTAGTTTTTTCTTTTTACATTTGAGTTACAATTTAGCCATTAATCCATTATAAAATTATGACTAAACATTTCTGTTGCAAATGTTATCGCAAAATGAAAACTTTTATTGTAGTGAAACAATAACAAATAAATCCTTTCAATGCATGGGAAAAATGAATGAAAATGAAAATTTTAATAAAATAATTTAATCATAGAAAATGAATTTAATATTAATTGAAAGATTTAATGTAATATAAATAAAGTGTTGAGGTTCAATATAAAAAAATTGTTACAATTGAGAGGTTTAAGATTATTCTATAAATAATGTTAATCAATCTTATTTCCTTTTAATTAGATTGAGAATCACACACTAAAAGAGGGTTGAATATTAATTAAAATAATAAGTTAATTGGTGTTTTCTTTTTTGAATATTACATGCAGAAAAATTTGCCCCAGCAATATAGATCTAATTCAAAGTGCTCATCATTTGAGATGAAAGTATAAACCACTTGGGTGCTACAGACACACTTCATCGAATTTTGAGGATTAAAGCTGAAACCTTAGAGCAGACTCTTACATGCAAAGATTGTCATGTTTGGTTAGATTCTATGCATTGTTAATGCAATAACAGACTTAATTATGACTTTCCAAACATTTCACATACAAAAAATCACATCGGAGATTTTTATGGTGATCTGCGTCCTTCCTTCTTCATTGTGTAAAATAAGAGTGAGAAATACTACACTTGGTCGGGCACTGGATAAGCTATTTTCTTCCTATTGATGCATATGAATCAACTCTTCATTTTATCCATTTCAAATGAAGAGCAGTTCAAAAAAATAAAAGTGAAGAGTATGTTCTTCGTAAGCTTCTTTAACAGGCTCATCAACCACTAATCAACGATCAATCTCAGCGGACATCCGGGGTTTATCAATCCAGATTCATAATTGCCCATTTGGCCTGCATCATTCCGAAGACAGATGATATAATGATACGCCTGCCGTTTAGCAACTCAAACAGAAAAACACCTCCCCCTTTCAAAAGCAGTGCATATTTAAAATAGTCATAGCCGCTGATTATTATGCCTCCACTTTCTTGAAGCTGTAAGGTAAGTCCAAAGACAATAATATTCACTACCAATGATTTATTTATTTTAAAATGATGCAATTGCTATCTTCCGAACTGGTCTCAAATAATAATAATAATATTATTATTATTATGCTACCTTCCTCGTGATTAATCAATTGTTTAAATTAAAATGAAAGAAAAGGCGTGTACTTTGGTGGAAGATGACACCTCAATCGACAAAATAATCTTGAATTAAATTCTCTTTTTTTATCGATTGATATATATATATTCATATATATATATATATATGCCAAAAACAAGTCCATGGATAAATACATGATGGTTTTAGCCATCTGGGCTAATCCTTTTGGTTGAAACACCGCTCAATATCCAAATTAAGACAATTCAAAAGTATCACCAGCGGGATTCCTACGCATCGAGCCGTCGCCGGTGGGAGACAAAAACATTCCGACTAGCTTTCCACCACCAGCAATGGCATCATCTCGGTTTTTGCTCGTTCTCCTCCTACTTACCTTCCTTCCCCTAACTCTTTCCCAATCCATAATCCAAATCCCTACCACCCGCATAACTCCCACCAAAAACGACGATCTCTTTTGCGACAGTTGGAGACTTTCAGTTGAAACCAATAACGCTGGTTACTGGGTTGCCGTTCCTTTAAGATGCCAAACCTACGTGGAACAATACATGATTAGCGACTGTTACATATCGGACTTGGAGGTCGTCGCTTCTGATTCTATTTCTTTTGCGAAATCCGTTAATATCTCAGGCGACGGAAAGGACGCTTGGATCTTCGATATAGATGAGACTTTGCTCTCTAATCTCCCGTACTACGAGGTCCATGGATTCGGGTACGTGATTTATCTCTTTCTGTTGGTGTGTTCCTGATTTCGTTTGAACATATTGATCTGTTTTCTGATCGGTGCATCGCGTTTCAAACTATTATTATTATTGGGTGTTTGACGTTTTTACACCTTGGAGTAGGTGAGAAATCAATTTAATTTTTAAATGAATGTTGATATTTAAACTATAACATTGATTTAAACTAAGTACAGTGTTTAAGATTTATAAAGGAATGATATTAAATTTGTATAATTCATTTAAATAAAACATACATGTTTAGATAGTAGTAATGTTTTTTTCGATTAGATTCTGTTCAATGTTAATTCTAGAACACACCAACAAGGAGGCTCTGTTTTGGTGATGCACTTGACGACGTGAATTTTGTTTGTGGACATTAGATCACAACCCTTCGATGAAAGTTCTTTTGACCAATGGGTTGGTTTAGCGGAAGCACCTGCTTTACCAGCAAGTTTGCATTTGTACAAGGGGCTAAAGCAACTGGGATTCACTATATTCCTGTTGACTGGGCGCAGCGAACACCAACGGAATGTCACTAGTCAAAATCTTCTAGTTGCAGGATACACTGATTGGGAAAGGCTATTTCTGAGGTATGGCTATGAGAAAAGTATTGCACGAGTCTATATCTGTTGTTAAATTCAATCGTTTGAATGACCAATCTGTATATGGCAACAGGGGCGAGACAGATCAGGGCACGCCAGCTACTGTGTACAAATCCCAGAGGAGAAATTTATTGGTAAACGAAGGCTACAGGATACATGGGAGCTCGGGAGATCAATGGAGCGACTTGTTAGGTTTTGCAGTAGCCAAGAGATCCTTTAAACTCCCAAATCCAATGTATTACATTGTATAAAATACATTAATAACAGTCTCTACACCGGCAATTCAGTAATGTTTCTATTGGCATTTCGTTGTTACATTTGTTCTCAAACGTACACAAACTTTGTTGCAACTGTTTGCCAGTTTCTTCCCCAAATGGTTTTACCGCTGTGTTGCAAGTTGCAGATTCTTTGTTTAATTTTTCTTGATGTAAATTTCGTAGTGCAGCCAAGGCTCAAGCATGAACCTTGTACATGAACTCCAAAATACTAGTGGCTGATTGAACATTGACCGTTAGACACATCATTTACACACATCACTTACGATTCCAACCTATATTGATAACTATGTACTCCTTTGGAAGGCCAAGTTTGGTTTACTAACATACTCGCTGATAGATTCACAGAGAAATGCAGGAACATATGCCTATACCATCAAATGATGGAGTACTAAATCATATTTGCTATTAAACGATCAGCCAACCTGTTTTACAATATTAGTTGTGCTCTGCAGCTCTCCATCTTCTCTTAGGAGATGATGGGCCTAAATTGGCATCAATTGTCACCCCAAGAGACCCACAAACAAGAGATGGTACAGCGGGTATTCTGAGGCAACTCAATCCTCCTCCGGGAATGACAGAACAATCTGGTTGTGGTCTTTGCATGTTTCTTCCAGCAATGCAATTCAACGAGAAATCAAAACCTACATTTCTGATGAACAAACTTGCACATTCTTGACTAAACCCGGAAAAGAAATTGTAGGCGACAGTCAAATTCAGCAGGCTTCTAAGTGAACAAACCACGTCAGGCAGTTCTCCTGAAAGCATGTTGTGTGCTAAGTTCAGAACTTCGATCTGATTCAAACAAGATATTGAATTTGGCAAATGACCCACCAGCGCATTTTGGCTCACATCCAACACCTCCATCTCTGTAAAGAGCCCAACCGACTCCGGAATACAGCCTGTTAACTGATTGTTGAGAAACAATATCTCCTTCAATTTTGAACTCATCACACCAAAACTAGCTGGCAGTGTTCCAGAAAACATATTATTAGCTAAATTGATCACAGAAGCAGGGGAATTGCCCAAATTATCAGGAATTTGGCCATCAAATTGGTTATTGTTGACAAAAATAGCATCTAATCTCTTGTTGAAAAGATCTTCAGGAATGGGTCCTGAGAAGCTGTTAAATCTAAGGTCTAAATAGACAAGATTTGGAATGTATAAAGTTACCATAGGGAAAGAACCTGAAAATTGGTTGTTACTCAAGTCCAGCTCTTGGAGAGAAACAAGGTCTTTAAAAGTATCAGGAATAGTACCTGAAAACCTGTTACTATTAAGGTGAAAGAGGGACATATCTGTAAGAAGAGAGAGTTGTTGAACAAGATTGCCTCGAAGATTTGCATGGTTTAGATCTATACCTGCAACAACTTGTCCAGTGGATGATGAAGCAAATCCATCATCACCTCTAGGAACTACACAAAAAACACCTTTATAAGAACACACATCAGTACCAACCCAGGTGTCCAAGATCTTTGAGGGGTCATCTGTGATAGCTGATTTCCAAGCTTGCAGGGCACTGTAAGCAGAACTTAGACTTGAAACTGAAGAAACAGGAGGAGGTACTGGGTTACTAGGAGCGTTGATTCCACCACCAATCCAGACACCTCCACGGCCGCCGCCTGCATTGCCCACGCCCACGCCAACGCCAATACCAATGCCAAAGGTTGCTTCTTTTTGTATGATTTGGGAGAGAATGAGAAAAGTCACAAGCCAGTGCTTCTTCATGATTTTTCTATCTGTGTTTGATCTTCAGTATTAACTAGGGCTTTTGACGGGTTTGCTTGACATGTTATCCAAATGAGCTCACAACAACATAGAAGAAGGAAAAGATAAATGGATTAAAGTTCTTCTTTGATCTTGGTCCAATTAAAGTTCTTCTTTTTCCTTCCGATTTCTTTTTTTTTTTTTCAAGCAAATTTCATTGGGTTTATTATCAAATGTAGTTAACCTCCACCCCACACCCCCCTCGTTTCTTGGTCCTATTAAAGTTCTTCTTTTTCCTTCCGATTTCTTTTTTCAAGCAAATTTCATTGGGTTTATTTATCAAATGTAGTTCGTTTATGTACATGATTTCTCAATCCATGCTTAGGGAAATTTTATTTTGTAAAAAAAAATATTTATACGATATCTATCTTTTATTTCAAGATTTTTGTAAAATTATCAATTTTTTTATAAAAAAAATTTATAAAAAAGTATTATTCTATTAATAATTATTATAATAACTTCTGTTAGACCCTAGGTTTTGATGTATGAGTCACGTATGATTCAATTTAAGCAATTTGTAATTTTTTAATAGTGTTTTTGTGTTGATACGGACGTACCAAATAACGTAGTTGAGTGGTACAACCATACGGCTGACCGTACCTAGTTAGAACTGTTTGATTAAGCTTAGTACGGGCGTACCATTGGTTGGTACGGGCGTACCGTTGCTCGCAGGAAAATGGTTTGTCAGTAAACCTGTTTTCGTACGGGCGTACCATTGAGTGGTACAGCCGTACGTGAGCTCGCAGGAAAATTGCTTGTCAGGAAAATTGGTTTGGTACGGGCGTACCAAATGATGGTACGATCGTACCATATTTCCCTCTCATTTTTTCATTGAGATTTTTAAATCTGTATGGACATACAAAGATAAGTACGACCGTACGTGACTTTTAAGAAAGGTTTTAAACCCTTTCAAACGGTTATTTTTATAAGATAATTCTCATATCTTTGATTCTAACGGCTAGTTTTGTAGAGCTTCCATTCCTTTAAGCTGCTATTGTCAATTGCAAGTAAGTTAACTTGTATTTTATGTATTAAGCTATCAAATACCTTCTTTCTATTGTACTTCCACTTATGAAAGCTAGGGTTTGCTTTAGTGGGTTGGTGTGTGATTAATGCTTGGGCATTAATTTGTATTTGAGAGCTTGAGTCACGTCTTTTGGCTGCGTAACATGCTCCCGTTAAATGATTACTAAATTCTCTTCAAGAAAATTAATAATCATCCAACAAGGGATTCCATTCATTCAAGCTAAATACGAAATTTTTTATTTTTTTAATATTATATATAATTACAGATAATAAATTTATAACATTTAATTCCCTGGTTTCTCAAATAATATTTAATTCATACAAACTATTTTTAAAGTTGTAATTATACACACATTATTAGTATCCATGTTACTGTACTGCCAAAGTACTTATTAAAAACCTTGCACGACTAAAACTTATGAAGTCTATAAATAAATTACCACACACCAGCGTA
>CANYBF010804835.1:0-11744 GCA_948192965.1 Dalechampia spathulata
CCAATGGGCTCTGATACCATGTTGGAGCGTGAACGGGCCCATGGTCCATTACGGGGAGCTCGGCCCATCTGGCGGGCCGGAGGAGTAACCGGGCTGCATCTCGGGCGGGCCGGCCCATCGAAGGAGAAGCCTCCATCCACCAAAATGCCACAAGGCATTTTGATTTGGTGGGCTCCTCACTTTTATGCACCTCCTTCTTCCTTTAAACTCCCGGTGTGGGATTCTTTTTTTTCTGCAGCTCTTTCTTTTTCTTTCTTCCTCTTTCATGAACCGATGATTATGAAAAAATGAAGCTTTGTTTCTTCAAGAATCATTCTTGCCATAAAATAGTCAACCTTTCTTCAAGAATTTATGAGTTTTTTAACTTTCTTTTTATCTTATCCTTCTCAGAAGTTTTCTTCCATGGCTGTGTGTATATTGCTATTGCCCTTCAGACCTCCATCATTATAAACTCTCTTCTTCTCTCTCTCTGTGTTTTTTTCCTTCTGTCTGTGTCAATAAGCAAAGGGCACAGGATTAGGAATACCACAACATAATCGACCATCAATACATGGTAGAATTCCAGACAATACGAACTTACCAATACCCCATTTCCATGTAACCTTTACAACACAAACAACCAACCAAATCCCTATAAATATTTCCAGCAGTTTCCTCTACTTTCGTTTATAAATTCCAGACTTCCCTTTCAATGCCATTTCATTTATTGTATTACATTATTTAGTCAATTCAAATTTTCATGCTGATTAGTTGACTTGGTACCAAGTAAACTACAGCCAAAATTCATCAAACAACACAGTTAAAAATTCATCAGAGCCAAGACAGTACAATTCGGATTTTGAGTTCAGCTCTACAAGATATGCATGTCAAACAACACAACCCCCGTCCCTAGGTTAAACGAGTGCATGTCATGATGATTTCATCGACTTTCATTCAGATAAATTACCTGATCATCTCTGACTACCTCTCAGACACTCCTGTCTATAGATTACGTCCAACATAGCTTGTAGGTAGCCTTCAACAGTCCTCGTTGATTATTAATCAAATGAAAAAGAAGCAGCACGTTAGGCCAAATCATCTCCTGCAAATTTCCAATCTATACAGTGAAAGATTGTTTTACCATCAATACATCTGCTGAGGAATTTGAAGGTACCTTTCCTCAAAAATAGTAACGTGATGAGTACACAAAACCAACAAATCCACCATGATATAAACAAATAAACACAACCTACAATGCTAGAGAGGAAGTGAATGCGTTATAGTAAGACAGTGAATCTCAGGTGCATGTTGACAGAGCTAAATGCAAAATCTCAAATAAAGTCTTGACGCATTCCACCAGAGCATCTGCTTTTCATGTTCATGGACCCTTAGTTCTGATTGGCTATCACATTATTGTGGATGAGATGGCGTCTTACCAGTCATGGACCGTTCATAACCTACCTTTACAATATCGATGCTGTTTAACTGACCCAGATAAGTTTTCTGATCTTTGGAATTTGGATTAAGTTTAAGAAAAGGTTTCCAAGTCCGTAATAGGTGCATATCTGCATGAAAAACATTGTGAATCATGTCGTAGACTTCAAAAACCATGAGCTTCCTGATCCAGCATCTACAATAGGCTATGCTAGTTTCGCATATGGACTTCATCATATTTCAAGCATCTCAACTATGAAAGATCAGATAGATTACAGAAAAATCGAGCATTGAAAAGAATAAGCGCAAATTAGAAACTGGCATTTCCATAAGTTCCTTTATTCCCTTCTCTTTCAGCGAGTAGATTGGTAACATAAAATGCACTTGAGCCGGATCCAAGAACCTCCTGTTCTGGTGAATCCTAAAAAGTTCTCAAAGGACAACAACAACCGTCAAATAATAACTGACCGGAAACTTAAGAGATTGATACCACCAAATTTGGAACTGGCAAATAAGACAAAGGGAATAAAATAACAACCTTTTGATAGTACGTAAGAGAAGCATCATTCAAATGGTTCACAATCCGATATGGAAGATCAACATTCGGTGGTTTATGGAAATGCAAACCAAAAGTAGATCCTTCTTCAATAACATGACAAGCAGAAAATTCTGTAGCATTTTTGTCCAATGAAACTTGATTTAGTTGTCTCCTGAATTTTAGGAAAAAAGCATCCCAGTGAAGCAATGCATACAGGCCCAGACCAGCTTGATTCAGATTGATTTAATTGAAACTGTATATACACTAATTAGTGTCAATGTCATTTCTATGCTTCTCGATGATTTTCTCGAAAAAACTGAATTCCTTAAACAGTTCGTTGTTTACCATTAACGCATATTGGGCCTGCCATTCCATCCTTTTCAAGACAAGAAAAAAATGGTGAAGAAAAGCCCAAAAGTTGGAGGATAACATTTATAGAATTAGTACCTCCAAGTAACTCTGGCCCATGTTTATGTTTTCCTTTGAATCATTAACAGCAATATATCGTGGCATGAAGGTTACAGTTCGTGATGGAGAGGACCACTAAATTCTTGCATGGTCCTCTTTGTGTGGAACCACTAGCTTGAAAATGTCCCCGTCGCAATCCCAAATATTGCAATATATTCGAGTCCACGTCCTTCTCCTACCTCTTAACTTATCTCGATGGGGCTGATAAAGCATTCAAGTCTAGTAACACCTCAGATGCAAGATCCTCTAATGGTTTGAGCCTCATCTTGTGAGATCTAATAAAGATTTTTTTTCTCAAAGTCAAATAGATGATTAAGCACCTATAAAAAAAAATCTTTTTTTTTTTTAATGATGATGCAGGACAGGGATGATCTTCATAGCTACAAGGCACTTGAGAAATATGAACATCTTACTTTAAAAACCAAGACTTTATCAAATTTGAGGGGCACAATAAACCCAACTCTGAAGGAATGTCGGAACCATACTTCCTGACCTCATGCCTGCAAATGTTAAATGTCACCAAGCACATTCAGTTCTTAGGAAGTTCAGTTACCATCCACAGAGATGTCAAGTACCTAGAAAGTAGCTTCTGATTAGGAGCAAAGAACAAGAAGGAAAAGTCGGTGTCATTTCTCAAGGAATATGGCTTAAAAATAGCAGCCTGCAGACTAGGACTGTGCATGGATCGGTTCGGTACCTGAACCGAACCAATTTACCAAAATTGAATTAAACAAATTTCTATTTTTATGAAACTGAAACCGATCAAATTAATATGAAAACCAACTATCGAATTGAATTAAATATTCGATTCAGTTTGGTTTCAAACCGAATAACCGAATTAGCATCAAATACCTAAAAAAAATTAAGAAACCGAACCAAATCGAACCGAACCAAACCAAATTAACATCAAATACTTAAAATAAACATTAAGAATTGAATTAAATATTTGGTTCGATTCGGTTCGGTTATTTCGATTTTTAATGGATCAATAACCGAACCAAACCAAAATTTACAATTTTTTAATTCTTATAAACCAAACCTGAACCAAAAATTACAAAACCGAACTGAAATGACTAAATCGGTTCCATTCGGTTCATCGATTTTCTATTCATTTTGCTCAGTCCTACTGCAGACACTAAATAGCTTAGAATTTCACCCAACTGAAGATGATAGAAACCAACTCGTAGCCTGTGTGCCCTTACAACGAGGGTGCGGAGCATACGTGGTACTGTGGAAGCTTAAGAAATAAATAAATAAAACCTTGTTTACATAGGTGTGCTAGCATGCATACCTGCAAGGAACATTATATGTGTTCGCCAAGCAAGTGTTTGAGTATTTTGAAAGAGAGAGATGAAGTGGAAAGTTGAATTGCTACAGAAGATGCAACTTCTGGAGGTTCACTTTCTAATATTGGCCGCCTTCAGAGAACATGACAATAAAAGGTCACTGGTCGAATGAAAAATTACTCTAAATGATACCTTTACGGGTAGAACTTGGAAGTGGAAGTTGAAGTTCCAACCCGTTGAAGACCATAGGCATTAAGCTGCGCACTATTTGTTTCGGGAATACAAGTTTCTGGTGTGCCAGCTTCATCTCCCTAACGCAAACTTTAATCATTTCAAAAGGAGGTAAATCTGGCCGCCAAAATAATTGATGATCAAATGTCACATCACCTTCTTCAGTGACTACTTCATTAGATTCAGCGATAGTAGGCGTATTGTTGTAATAGGGTTTAAGGCAGTAACCATTGCAGAAAAATCCAGAAAAGAAACTGAATCTGCTGGCTGTAAAACAGAAAGAAAACCAATTCATAACAATAAAATGGTGACTCCCTTCTATCATTGAGGGAAGAATAAATGAATGAATAGCCCATATATACGTGGCCTTGGCCAGTGTACATGTTGACATTAGGGCAAACTCTTTTAACTTTTGAAGTCTTCTGTTTCCAACACATGTAATAAAACTTATCTAGAGAAAAGAAACCATATAAATAAAAATAAATTAATATTATTTAAAAAATTAATATTATTTTTTAAATAAAAATTTAAAAAATGATTGGTTGTGAATTTGTAAATATCATTTTTTTCAATTTTATAATATGAACACTCTTAAAAAAAATCTTAAGATTCAAGTTTGAGTCTCCATAATTTAAACTTGATTTATAGAAAAAAAAGTTAAAATAATAATAATAATAAAAGACCATCAATTGAAAGAAAGGGGGATAAATTAGTCTTTTTGCTTTATCTCTACAGATTTAGATGATATTTAATAAAATTGATAATTGATTTTTTAATAATATAATAATTAAAATTTTTAAATACAAATCATTTGATAAATTTAATTACTAAAATATTTATAAAATTTATTGATATTATATATTTAATTTTTAATATAACTTTAAATCGTAATTATTATGTTACTCTCATAATATGAAAGTGATTTTAGAAAGATTCAAGTATATTATCAAACTCAACTTCAATATAAAAAAGAAAAGTACATAAAAAAAATTAAAAATTAAGCTAATAAGTTAAATTATCAAACATCTTTGAACATATGTATATATAACTAGATTTCGGGTATGACCAGCTCTTATAGTATGATAAGCAACATATACAGAATTCAAAAATAAATTTATTGTTGTATAATGAATGGATCGTCATAGCAATTCAAACTATATAATATAAAGTGAAGATGGAGTCCTAGGGGAAGGAAGGAGCAACAAGGTTTGTAAGCCCTGCTAAACTTTACGCCGGGAGCCAATACTTGCATTTGTTGACTGAGATCAGACTCGGATTTACCCACTTATGATCCTTGGGGTTGGGTCATAGGTCCAGGACTAAAGAAGCGTAAGCACCGACACCTGAATTACCAAAAAAAAAAAAGTGAAGATGGATTTTGAAGTTAGTTTATATATTAATTTTTTTATAATATGTTGCATTAAATATCCAGTTAGTGGCAAGTAGGTGAAAATAATTTGATTAACTTGAACCAAGGTGTTAAAAGAATGATAATGATATTACACCAATAATGAGAATAATGAGTTTGCACCCGTTATGACAACTTTTAATGGTCCAATGCTCGACAGGGATTGTTCGAAACTGTTGCCTTTGGGTTTCAACCAATCACGTTTTAAACATCCAATAATCAATGCTGGTTTTGTTTTCTTCCTGAAATTGATGATTAAATTAATTTTATGATTTAAATTTAGATTTTTATTTTTTATTTTTCACAATTCAATTAGCCAACTGAGCCAAGAATATATTATGATTCTAAATCGAATAAAACAATGAAAAATGTTCAGAATAATATGTTCCGAACTCGCAAGTAGAAAAGAAGATGAGATAGGTGCATGGATTTTTTAACAAATAATTGCCTAGTGACAACTTTTTGATTTAAACTTCGTATTATTCATTTTTTATTGAGAAAATACCAACTAATGACTTAAATATTAAAAAATAAAGATTTCATGGGAGTTTCATATTCTTGTAGATTGCACATGCTATCCACTAGATATCATTCTAAAAATAATTGTTCTTTTATCTGGGGGCCAAAAGGTGATGCTCCCATCCAAGGACCTCCACACCCCGACTCGACAGGATTATGAAAGAGGTAAATCATGGTACTCAACGGCCTCCTAGATGGGAGATCCGTGAACTTGATGCTCACAAGAAGCCCACTCATAGGTGTAACTCCCACATTGCGGTTACCAAAACTCGAAACTTGGATCTTGGAGTCAATTTTACCACTCAAGTATCAACTGAGTTACACTCAAAACTTGGATCTTGGAGTCAATTTTACCATTCAAGTATCAACTAAGCTACACCCGTACGAGTAATAATTGTTCTTTTATCTCGATTATGAATAGAGAAAAGTTTAAAATAATTTATTTACATTTTTTAAATAGCAATAATTTATATGTTTATGTTAGATTTTTATCATATCGTCTTGTTATGATTTCAGTAAATTTGAAGCGGGAAAAATGACAAAAAGACAGAATTTATTATATAAATAAATAAGGAATTATCCCTTGGCTTTGAAGCAATGAGTCACTGACTCTAACTCTTCATTGCCACTTGGCCAATTAAACTAAGTTGTATATTATACCGTCACGCCCACGCCCACGCCCACATGCTTGCTGGCTCGAGTGGCCTGCCTCCTGCCTGCCTTTGCTTCCTTTCTAAGCCAGCCACTAACCAACTTAAATGCCTCTTTCTATGTCTTTATTATATATTTTCTTATATATTTCTATCATGAAATCGCAACTTTATTTAATCTCTTTGTCTATTATTGGTTCTATATGTTATGTCATATTCGATTAATAATTTAACTATTAAATCTTTCACTTTCATCATAATAATAATCACATTATGATTACAAATTTTATTTTTTTGAATATGAGATTTCTTTGTACTCGAAATGAGTAAGTCGATCCAAGTATTTGATAATTGATATAAAATAATTTAATTTTTTCTAAACGCAAAAGTCTTATTTTCAAAAATATTAAAAATTTTGATCGCTCGTGTCGGAAATATTAAAAAATCGTTTAATCAAAAAAGTTTAAACTATTACATGAAATATGAAGAAAAGTTTATCATAAATTTAAAATATGAATATGCATGGACTTATTTCTAATGTATGTTTAAAATATTTTTATTAAAATATCAATATAGGATTAATTAGAAATTCAGAAATCATATTATAAATAATTAAATAACTAATTTAGCTTAAATAATTAGTAATGAGATGATAAACTGTGGAATATTAAAACTTGGTAGAAAATCCTATAAGTGTATTATGGAATAAGGTTAAGAGGATGTATATGATCATCAAGTGGGATGACAAACAACATAAGTTTGGATTTACATTATGAATGTATTCCTCATGTATGTTGTTTAGACATACAAGATAATGTTGCCTTTTCTTTTATTGGGTAAGATTATAATTATTTATTTATTTATTTTGTGATATTGACAATTTTGTAGTTACTCATGATTTCCAGCCATACACGTTGCATGGGAAACCAACGGGCACGTTTGACACCCTTCTGCCTCCTCAGCCGCCAGAGCTAATCATTTCGTACATGCCGCTCGCTAAGCACGAGTCTTTTTTGTCCTTATACATGTGCCACCAAACGACGTCGTTTTCTTGTCCTGACATCTATCAACCCTTCTGATCTTAAGAATTTGGAAAAATATCCAAAATGCTAATAATTAATTATTTTTTATAAAATTAATTTATGTTAAAATCATATTAATACATTTATAACCAGCATGATATATAATATTAAGGGCATAAATTTTTTGAAAAATTTATACAATTTATTTATAAGTTAATCAATTAATAATACAATAATAATATCATTATAACATAAATTAACCACTAATTTAATTTAAATACAATTTACAAAATAAATTACACTATGTCAAATTTAACTCGTTAATCTACCTTAATATTATAATAAAATTATGTGATTCTAATTTTATTTATTAAATTTGTTGATATCATATCAGTTAAAATTAAAAGAATAATTTCATATAAGATTAATTTTTATAATACAAAAATTAATCATATTAAATAAATTATATCATGTTATTTATATTATATTTAAATTTAAGTTTGTGACATAATTAATATATCAAAATAATTATAAATTTATTATATTTATAAATGGATTAAACTAGAACATATTTTATCCACGACATAACTATCCGGATATGAGATAAGGCAGAAAGTGACCAAAATGGCTGGTTATGATTTGGAGGTTGTCTTCTTCAAAGGATGTAACACATCCTCCATGCATGGATTAGCTCCAGATGCTAACAAGAAGACTTTCTCGTACCATGTGATACTATTTTTAGGGTTCCATCTCCTCGTTGTTTCTTAAAAAATCATTAAATTTGCATCTAATATATCTTGATACCAACAACTAATTTTGTCAAATTTTTATCAAAAAATAATAATAATACTTTTTGAATTCAAAAAATATATATTTGTTTGCATTTTTGATTTATTACAAAATATAAATCATTTTTTCTTGTTTGAAACTAATTATTAGTTTATTAATTTTATATCACTATTAGAGCATACAACTTCTTACTAAGATTCGATTTAAATGTTCATATCATATCTTTTTTAAAAATAACCTTAAAACTGATATCAATGTTATAATCTCATTCTCATATCTTGTAAATTCAAGAATTAAATGCTCACGTTCAAAAATCATTTTAGAAAAAATTTGATATTATTCTAAGAAAGCTATTTAAATCATTTGATATTGATTCAAGATATTATTAAAATATATATTATTTCATCTATAATAATCAAATTTTTAATATACATAAAAATTAATCATAAATTTATTAATTTGAAACAAAAAAAAAGTAATAGAAAAAATGAATGTAAAGTAAAGGTTAAGTAAACATGGTATATTGTTTAAAAAGAATATTTACTAATAATTATTTAAAATAGGGTAATTACTTATTTTATTTTTCAAAATTAAAGAAAGTTAAGGGTCACAAATTTTTATTATTTTGTGATGTGAAAAAATTATTTTTTTATCATTCAATTTATCAATTATTTTGCTTCATATCATGCGTGACTATATATGCATATATATATATATATATATTGCATGATGTTGGTTGGAGCTAACCATAGGAATATTAATTCCATGTTGGGGTTGCATGTGATTAATAAGCAATTCAAATTAAAAATAAAACATTAAATGCTTAAATGGGTTACATATGTATATGTATATGTATGTGTGTATATACACATGTGTTATTACTACTTATATATCAACTTCTTTTTTCCTCATAAAAGACATCGTTTCAAGATTTTTATTAAGAAATATAAAAATTAAAATATTTTCCATGGTGTAAAGCTAAGGATTCTCTACCTTCTTAGGTACCTATATAAAGGAAAAGGATCTTATTTTGAAAAGAGGAGGAAATAGTTAATATATATATATATATATTATCATTTGGACTTTCGTTAAAATTTTATAAGAAAAACTCTTAAATTATTTTTAAAATTTTAAAGCTTGTTTTAATCAAAAATTTTGTTTTCTAAAAACTTTCAAAAGAAAAATTTTTAAAAAACATTTTATTGATAATTTTTTTGAAAAATCTAAAAACTATTTTAAAAATATTTTCAAAGTTATTAAAAAAATAAAAATATTTTCTTGGGCAATTATTTATTTATTTATTTTTGAGAATCATGCAAAGAGCACAAGGAATTGCAATGAACTCAAAAATTTGCACAAAAATATTTATTTAAAAGAACAGTTATTAACTCTTTAAACAAGAATAATAATATTTATTCAATTATGTTAGCAACTGTTCTTTATTAAAATAGTTGCACTAACAACTTTTTTGTTATGAAAAAATTGATAACGTAACTCTTCTATGAGATAAAAGTTGTAGACACGAATTTATGTTTTGATAGATTGATTTTATGAATATATACTTACTCTATGATAATAAATATTATATTTGGTATCAAAAAGTGATGTCCCTCACCTCAAGGGCCCTCACACCCTGATCCGACAGGATTATGAATGAGGTAAATTACGGTACCCAGCGGCCTCCTAGATGGGGATCCAGGGTCTTGGTGCCCACAAGGAGCCCACCCAGAGGGTGTAACTCCCACACTGCGACTGCCAAGACTCGAACCGTGGATCATTTGGTACCAAGACCAAATGATAATAAATATTATATTGATGTTAGATATGGTTGATGTTTTGAATGATGAAAATAATATTTTAATATTATATCTCTTTATGTGCGTTGATGATATCGCTTAACTTTTATTTTGCAAGTAGTTTAATTCTTTTATTTATTGATAATAAGCAAATTACTATTGTGTTGTGAATATATGTCCAATATTTTCAAATGTATTATATTAATATCTCAAATCTATTTTGTATCTCCTATCTTTCATCTATTCCTTTCTAATAATTACATGTTGATGATACATGAATGTAAATATATATTTATATATACACACACGATAATTAATAAAATAATTATATAATTTAAATATAATAGATCCCATTACCTGAATCTCAATTTTGAAGGGTCAATAATTATATTTTTATAATTTTACCAAATGATGACTTAATTAATATCATTCCAAATTAATATGTAGTTGCGTAATTATAAATTATTCTAAATGAATTAACACATTATTTATATTTATATAATTTAAAATTGAAATACTTCCTTCCTCTCTTTTTAAATTACATAAAAATTTATCTTTTTTATTTTATTTTTTCAAATTATTCCTTATTAATTATATTTCATAATATATTTTTTTGTACGAATATCATTTTAGAACATCCCAAAAGAAATTACTACACAAAGATTACAGTTTTATAGAGTTTGTCTAATACTCTCTTGCTGCATTTAACTTTCAATAAACTTTTTTATATTTTATTTAAATACGTATATTAATATATAAGCTAATAAAATTATTTTATTTAAATGTTGATTCTTTAAAAAAGATATAACTCAAAATTTGAATAATATAATTTTATAAAGTCCATAGATATTATTCAAGTAGAAAAAAACAACTTCTAATTTTTAAGTCTCAAGAAAATGTTTTTATTTTTATATTTATATTATTTTTTAATGTAATTTATACATAAAAATTATAATATAATAATGCCAATATTTTTTAAAAAAAATTAAGACATGCGAATTCAAATATATATTATTGAAAATATAAAATAATATTAAATAGTTAAAAAAAGGAACTATTTACCTTAAAAATGTAACATTTTTCAAAATTTCCTAAAATGATACGAATATTAAAATATTTACCAATCTAGTGTACGTCCTAAAAGTATATAACTGAAATCGGCAAATCCACTGCCTATTTCTATACAAAATACTATTCCACTTTGTCTCTTCTTATGATTATTTTTTTTATGACAATTAGCTCCCTATTAAATCACCTAAATTATTTCTTAATAAAATAACTAGGCTCTAATACCATTCTTGGGAGTCTACTCTTAACTTAGATTAATTAGATTAATTAATTATCTAAGACGAAAATTAAGAACTACTCAAAGATCTTTTACAAATAACGTATTATCTAGATTTTCTAATTTGTTTTAATTTTTCATATTCATTAAAATATCTAGAGCTAGCTACAAATCCTAAAGGGGATCTATTTTCAATAAAATATTTTTCAAACTCGTTTTGTCTCAGAATTACTTCTTCTAAGTGTTTAGAATGTTGATTTAAGTTTTGATTTAATGTTTGCACAATCACACTTAGAGCATTAACACGATCAATGACAGAATTTAATAATCTTATTACTG
>CANYBF010804912.1:0-17999 GCA_948192965.1 Dalechampia spathulata
TGATGATAAAATAGTATTCACAACATACGTGCTTTGTTCTCCACACACCGAACCGACCATATGATATGATAGCCACCTCCATATGATATGCCCCTCTCCTCCTCTATAAATTCACCCTCCTTCCTCGAACTCCTCCACCATCCCCTTCTTCTTGACATGGCTAAGCTCACCATAACTCAACTTAGGTTCACTATGGAGCTAGCTCCACGGCTTTACATTTCTGTCACAAAGCGTCCTCCGTGGACAGTAATGCTGGACACCATTGCTGAAGAAGAAAAGGAATCTTCCGTCTCTCAACCCACATGGACTGTTGCATTATTTAAGCAATGTTAGAATTAATATTCTAAATATGGTCTAATTTTGAATTATTGACTATTAAGGTGTTAAATAGGTTGTAGGATTAAAGTATAGAGACCCTTTTACAATTTCTATTTTGTTGAAGGACCAAAATAGAAATTGGCCTATCCCAACAGGTTTATATAAGGTCGTGATCTCCAAGGAAATAGATACAGAGAGAACATTACGTTCCTTTGAGTAGTGCTTCCGCTAAAATTCTGTTCTGTTTTCCTTGAAAGGCAACGAACCTACATTTGTCGTCTTCAATCTCAGCATACCATGATGCAAGATACGCTATCGATACATAATTGAATCCAGTCTCTTGATATCTAGTAATTTTGCATGATCTAGGTTTTACGAGATTTATGAAAAAAACTATTTCTCAAATTAAAGATCAACACAATGTAATTTAAAATATGTAACAGATGATTTCTTATTAACAACATAAAAAGCACCATTAGCCAACAAATCATAATAAATATTATGAAACTCAACAACAATAGAAAAATGTAGAAGAAAAATCAAAATCTATATAATATTATTTTTATAAAAGATAAAGAAATTAATATTAAAAAAATAAGAAATTGAAAATAACACATGAATAATGTCCTGAAAAATTAAAACATGATTTTAATTTTAATTCTTTTTATTTTAATGTTAATTTTTTAATTTTAATTTTAATTTTAATTTTAATCCCTTTTCTTTGACTTTGATTTTAATTTGAATCCTTTTATTTCGATTTTTGAGTCCAGTGGAGCATGCATCGAACCATAGTTATTGCAGCTTCACAAATTGAGTTGCACGGACAGTGCCATAATAGTGCCGGTGGCTACTTCAGTTAATGAGCCAGCCGTCGACGCAGAAGTCAATATTTTCGGACCGAAATGATAATGTCTATCTATCTTCCTCTAACCAAAGTTGTAAAATCTCACCACCAAAATACCTTTTAAGTCAAAACTTCTAGAAGCCTAATAATTCACTTATAAAACAATAAATCCACCAAATAATTATTTCCAGTGCATTTTATATTTGATATCTCATTTTAAATAATATATATCATTATTTTATTTTGTTTTGTTTTGTTTTAGATTATTGTTTCTAAAATTTTGTGAAAGTCAGAATTTATAACATTGTACTTATTTTTAGTATGTTCATTAAATAATTTTTGGGTCTATGATTCTATTTTTAAAAAAAATTAGAGGAGAAATTAGATCATTTTTAATATCTATTTATGATATTAAGATTTTTCAATCATTTTCATAATTTCTATATAATGGGAAATGTACTATTTAAAATGGGATAGAAAGGTAGCAATAAATTTTTAGTTATTTTTAAGTAAATATAGTATGATTTCTATAATCAAAATAGAAAATATTCCTATAATTTGTAATATATAATAAGATAAAATATTTTGTAAAATTAAAAAATCTTAAGACTATTTGCTTGATAATTTCAATAATAATATGGTGAAAAGATTAACTTTAATTATGAATATTCAAGTTATATTTTTGATTTATTTAATTATCTAATATTTGGAATCGAATCAAAAATTGAAAACCAAAAAACTAAATTAAAATTATCAAATAACATGGATTTTTTAAATTTTTAAATATATTTGCTCAGCACTGCTTCAAGAATTCAAAGTGATAAATTACAAGAGATAACATATTTTATCCATCCATATGATTCTTTAAATAAGAACAATAGCTATAAATTTGGATAAGTAGGTGAATTCATGATGAAATCATGTACTTGGTAATAAATTTAGGTTTATCATTTGAATATTAAATGATAAAGGGAAAAAAACTAGATGAAGTTGAAGGCAAAGTGTGTTGATCATTCTAGAAAACTTAGGATTTCTCTTTGGAATCAAGTAATACACATGTTCAACATGGTTGAAATTAGTATGTTTTTAACACCTGATTGAAAAATTTTAATTCAAATTAAGGTCAAAATTGTTAGAGTAATTAATTTTAATTATAAATATCATATTTCAAAAATATAAGTTTTGGTGATAATTCGGATATGAGTATAATATTTCATCCATTTTAATTCAAGCTATATAATTTTTTTTATTTAATTTATCTCATTTCAAGTAATGCATTTTAAAATTTAATAAAATATTTAAATTTAATTTAATCAATTATTAATATTTTTTATAAAATTAAAATTTCTCAATCACTCTTAATAAATATTCATAGTAAAATTATTTATATGATTTAAACTGAAATGAAAGGAATAAAAAATTCACCCACTAGCACTCTCTCCATCTACCAGCCAATTATGAGATTTTCCTCCTATTTACATTTAATTATGACTTGCAGTGGATATTTAATTAGGATTTTATTTTATTTTTTAACAAAATAGATAATAATAATAATATGAGATTATTTTAGTACAAATACTAATTTATTCTTAATATATCAAAATATTAGACTAATTGAAGAAAAATAATAATATAGTTTATAATAAATAAAGATATATAATTTTAATATTATAAATGGACCTGACGTATGGATTTGACCTACAAAACGGAACAGTATCATAACGAATTGGTGCCATCAATTAATTTCCCCTTGTAGACTTCTTTTGATTTTTTGTGTCACTAATTTGACCTCGGATCAAAAATAAATAAATAAATAAATTTCATTAAAATAATCAGAAAATAAATATTTTATGGAGGTATTCATTAAATTTTTGAAATTATCTAAATTCTTAAAACATCATTTTTTAAAATATTATTTATTCGAAATATTTTTAATAAATCATTCATTAAAACGTGACAATAATTGAAACATATAATTAGAATAAATCAAGTAAACATAATTTCTTTCGAACGTTTCATTTTTTAGAAAAAAAATTATTAAATACCTCCTCTATCTCATAATAATAATTGTTGTTTTAGAGATTAATACATAAATTAAGAATATTATTTAAAATTTAATAATTTTTTTAAAATAATTTTATTTACCTTAATTAAATTTTTCTTAAAAGATTAAATATGTTGGATACTAATACCGAATTTATTTAAAAGAGTTTTAGATGATAATAAAAGGATATTTAAAATCTGCAAAATTATATGCATAATTAATGATGGATTAAAATTAAGAAAGGATAAAATTGGAAATTATTTTAAAAATTACATAGAATTGTTAAAATGATAAAATATTTTTTTTTCAAATGATAACTAATATGAGATGGAGGGAGTAACTTTCAATCATAATAGATAGACAAAATAAAATTAAAAAAATAATCAATTTAATATTTTAATATTTTACTTTTAATTTTCTTGGATTCAATAAATGTGGGAATAAAGGGTATTAACAAAAAAATTTGAACTCTTGCATCATGATTGTGGCTATTTTGATTTCATTTATTATTCATTGTTTAATTTAATTTATTTAATTTGAATTTTAACAAACTAATTATAATCGATCAAATTATGTTAATCAGTTTAACTATCATTAAAAATAACTGTAAAAATGATTAGAAAAAGCAAAAAGAAAAATTGCTTGAAAGTATATCAATAAGAGTAGATTAAGTGAAAAAATATTGTTTTAAGGTATAAAAATAGCAGTTAAGTAATCAATATATGAATCACACTAATAACTCTTAAAATGACTCATTATCATTAATAACCTAACATAAATTCCAACAAAAAAATATTCAATCCCTAAATATGATTATACTCACAATCACCAAACAAAATACTCTCAATAATATAGAGGTGCAATTTTTACAACTAAGTATTGAAGAAATAAAATATAACATAAAGCTCAAGAGACTTGGCCTCTTATCTCTTTTCATTCTTTGATTCTCCCTCTTTCTTGAAGTTTTGATCTTCAAACCTCTAAGTTTTTGAATCTTCCTTTAATCCGAGAGATTGAGGTATAAATTGCTAGAGAAAATCTCTAGAAATTACTTAAAATATAACAAAGAAGTTAAAGAAAATGATGTTAGAAGGAGAGAATAAAAAAATTTGATATAAAAATTGATGAATGTGTATATTCATGATTATCCCTTCAAAACCTCTAAAAACAAAAGAATAAATCCATATTTTCATATATTTAATCATAACTCTTTATTATATAATCCAATGGCTTAAATTTAGAGTTAAAAACATGCATAAATCATGATCGAGAAAGTTAACACAAGTTGTGTTGAGTATTAAGTAATGGAAACCAAGTCATTGAGTCCAACATGAATCGTGTTGATACTGATATGAGTCGTATTGATCTATTTCACAAAAGATTCAACAAATTTGAACATAACACAGCTTTTATTGTATACAAACTATAAAAACAAGCAAGATTAAATATTTCAGGCCTATAAAAATATGAATTAATATATTTAAAAATAAAATAAGATTATGATTGGGAATTGTTATGCATCAAATACAATGACATGATCATGCTAATGTAAACTTTTATAATTAATGCTATAAAACATGCAAAATATAAAGAAAACGTTAAAATACTAAGTAATTTAAATTAAGTGTAAAAATTTATGAAAATATATGAAATATATAAGAAATAAAATAGTGGTGTATATATGTTAAAAATCATAAAAATCAAAGTATAAAAAGTAATACATTTTTACTCCTATCAAATCACAATATAAAAGATATAAGTGGAGCTTAAAATATTTTTAAAATTGAATAAATATTTAATGAAAAAAGACGTTAGAATAAAATAAATAATTTAAGATTATGTTTCCAAGAACACAATTATTGGGGAAAAGAATTTTAAAAAAGGAAATAAAAAAATAATAATGATAAGTTGGTTAAGACGAGGTGATGATATAAATAGATGCAGAGGGGAACATATTGGTTAGAAAACATTTAATAGTTTAGTACGGAAAGCTAATGGCTGCTGCTTTGGTCAACCTTCTATTACTTGTCCATTTTCTCTATTTATTTAGTCTTTTTTTTATTTTAATAAGTTAATTTTTATTTCATATTCTTTTTATTATTATTTATTATTTATGCAATTGAACTATGGAAATGGGGAGTTGCTTTTACAGAAATTTGAATTTAAATCCTTTCAATTTTTTAAAAATATTTATATTATTAGATTATAACATTAGTATAATTAAATTTAAATATATATTTCTATATTTATATGATTATGAAAGTATAAATAATATATTTAAAATTAAATCAGTCTTACTTAAACTAATAAATTAATTAAAAAATTAGTAATCAAATTAGATAATAAACTTGAATGAATTTAATATGATTTAATTTGAACTTTATATATTTATTAAATAAATTTTATTGAATGAAATTATAAATAAGGGGGGTAATTAATTTATATTGGGGGAGGGGAGGGGTTTGACCCAGGTAAGCCCATACCCATCCATGATGAGTTTGGAGGATGGTTCGTCTTCAAATCATAAATTACGGTGAAGAAACATGCACGAAAAGGAGATGCAACATTACGAGTGATTGCAGTTCTTCCGAGGAGGAAAACAAGTGAACTTATTCAGTTAAACAATGATATCATCAGGATGGTAAACTTAGTTCGTAAGGTTACACCAAGAAAAGGAAAAGCTGATAGGAATTCTCATTAGATTGATATTATCAGGATAAATTCCAGGTTCTGAGTGTTGTACTTCCATACAAAAGGGAAAGATGGGTGTGCTTTTATTAAGCGACAGTATCATATTTCACAAACAAATGGTGTTGTCAAAAGAATTTTGTATTAGAAATAAGCTTTGGAAAGAGTACACGAGTATCTTTCAATTTTAAGATCAGGAAAAGAAAAAAAAGCAAAGGAAAGCTCTTACCTAAATGACAAGAACAAGGATGTAAAGCTCCCGACTCTTATAGTTGCTCTGGGAAAACTTTCTGTTGTAAGAACTTGAGGAAACGTTCTGCGTACAACTTGGGTTCAACAGCTGAAATCGATGAAGGGTCGAACTTGAGTGACTTGCATTTATTCTCAACTTTCTTTTTCACATTGTATTCTTGCAATATATCAATTATTCCCATGTAGAGGACGACATCATAGACCTCAAATAGTTCAACCTCCATCGAATCAACCTCCTGCCGGAGTTTTCTGCTAGCTTGTGCTGGCATGTTTACTCCTAGCTGTACCCGCAACCTGCAGGCCATCATGCATCAGCAATTAAATGGATTCTGCTAAATTACAAGCTCAATTTTCAATAACTTGAAATGAAGTTTGATTACATAAATTAAAGACATTTATCAGAAATTTGCTTGGAATCAATCGAATCGAAGCTGCCAGAGATAATATGTAATGCGAACAGATGAGACAAGGCAAAAGAGCCATTCATAAAGGTTCATATCAGAAGATGGAACTATAAGCTTATCAGTCAAAGTCAAAGATCGTGAGGAAAGGGTCTAAAACTAATCTGAGAAACAAGTAACAGGTGCTATCCTCAGTGTTCAAATGCATCCCAAGATCGAGTTTCATGGCTAATCCAAAAGATTCACAAGTATAATTTATACTTAATTTATTTATTAAACTAAAAATGTCTTCAAATATAAATTTATTAACACAAACACTAGTTATAATATAATACAAATGCCATTTATTTTATTTACATAATTTATTGACATTGTTAGGTGATTCTTATTTTTATTTTTATATGTAAAATAAATTAGATTTAAAAATGATATATATACATACACACGTTAAAAAAATTTGATGGTAGTTTCGGCTCTTTTGTTCAGTTCAGATATTTTGGTTCCATATCAGTTCTGGTTCAGGGATCAACAAGTATTCAAAACCATGCTCAAACAATAAATTAATTTGAATTCATTCTGATTTGAAACTAAATGATGATAGATTCTACTCAGGTTCGATATTTGGATCAGCTCGGGATCTTCAAGATCCATGGTCAGCCTAGAGACAGATGAGGCAAACTTGGACTTGACCCTCCATAAGCTAATTCAAGTCTGAAGTATATGACAAATAGATAAAATTAAAAGCATACCATAAATTACAACTTGTCTTAGGATTTATGGAATCATGCAAGATGGTGAGGGTGATAACAATAGTTCGGTTTCTGATTTGTTTTATTGTCACCAATAGGACAGACCACCATAACTTCCCACACCAGTTGGGTTGTTGGGTATGGTAGGAAATAATCCCAGGGCATTGAAAAAATATTCAATAACATGAACCAACAATGTTATGGAAGTTCATCCGATCAACTTTAAAATGGCACTCTGTCCAGCAAATCGAAAATCTAAAAAAGTTGCCTAAACATGCTTAAAAACTCAAACCCGTGACATTTCCTAATCCTACATAGATTAGCACCAAAGTTCAAAATACCCCACCATATGCTATCATTAATAGGGTGGCAATTTTGGACATATGATCCATGAACAGGAACAACAGGTTTGGGTTTCGTTAATTATGTTCATGTTAAAATCATATTGATCCACTACACTAAAAAATTCTGTTGACCCGCTAATCCACATGACCTGTATATAATACGATCAGTGATTTGTGTCGTATCAACCTATGACCAATTGAAATGTTTATGATCCATCATTACTATTTATGTCATGTTGACCCTCTTAATTTTGAATTAATTACATCATCCGTTGTATTAATTGTATCATGTTTGGATTTGAGTATTAACATGATTAGTTAGTCATGTGGTGTTCGGATCAAATCCAAACACATTATATATACAAGTCAAAACAATCGAAGCGCAATCCCCAAACCAGAATTGTCACCCACAAACAATAGAGAGCTTTCAACATATTGCATTGAATGTATATATAAAAAGATTACCTTCCAGTGCCAGGCAGTAGGAGATCAACTTCCTTTGCACCAACAGAATATGCTCTCAGCGTATTACCCCTTATATGAGGACCAGGAGCTGTATTGACAAAGCTAGGTTCATGGGTGACTAGACGCAAGCCTGTTGGGATTGGTGGTTCTCCTTGTGAAGTTATACCTAGTTAAAGCAACAAACTGCAGTCTCTTAGAAGAGATTAAATTTCGGCACTACATTATGTTCAGAAAACCTATAATAACCAAGAAATGTCAGAGAACATGAACACTTGAAAATGGTTTAAAATGACATAAAGATTGTGTCGTTTTACAACCGTTCCAGGAAAAAGTTGTTGTATTGAAAATCCTACATACCATCACCGGAAGGGAAATTCTCATTGGGCATTGTACCAGCAGATTCTAATATTGCCTTCAACTGCTCAGGTGCTCTAAAATGCAATCCTAAGAGAAGACTGTAATCAATTATTTGTTGAGATTGCAGGAACAAGCAGTCTTCTGAAAGTTGTCTGTCCAAAGATGAAAAGATTTTAGCATATAATCAGAATACGTATAGTCCTAAACAGTCAATTGAGAAAAAAAAAAGGACAATTAAAAGGAAGGAAAGGGCTATTTCAATATGTGCCTTTCATTGCATATATATGCTTAAATCTGAATAAGAAGGCTCCTTCTGTTCCATCTGAATCTAAAATGCATATCTTTCTATACAGTAAACTTTCTACAACCTCTCCATCCAAATGACACATTTCACGTATCAATTAACACTTAATTTTTGATTCCTGTCCGTCTTGAAGACTGTACAACTACAGTTAAACAATGGAAAATGCTATTTGTCCTAATAATTTTATTTCTCAACTCCTTTTCCGCCTCATGTGGCATTTATTTGTTTGTTACAATCCCATCCCAAAGAAAATGTTTGATCTAATAATGTAAATAATATCAGCAAACATTGCATTGCCTCATAACGTTGGAGATAACGTTGGCAAAAAAGGGTTGGGATAAGTAAAGCCACAGCCCTGATACTTCGATCTCTGCTATTAAGGTTTGTTCAAAATATTTTTTTGGTATTTAACTATCTAAATATAGATTTGACCATGCAAAAGTACAACAACAAAAGAAAAGTAAAGAGCTTACTTGAAGAGGGACTCCCGCAACATCTTGTCCATCTGAAATTCATAAGTAAGATCAAGATCTTTTAGAGTTGTATTGGCTCCAATTTTATCAGAGTCTGTAACTCTTCCTTGTGTTGACCCCTTTAGATCATAGCGCTTATGAATTTTCAATTCTGTGCAGAACATATTTCCCATGACAACAAAGCGCACCTGCATGAAAAATGGAGGAAGAAACATGAACCCAAAACCTCATTTACAGTAAGTAACATGCATCGCAGAAAGTAAAGCAGGCAATGAGAAATCGGCTGTACCTTTCTTCCACCTCTCAATTTTATACGATGGACCCCAAAAAACTTTGTTATGAGAGTATTTTCATGCTTTCCAACATGATCGTAATAGTTAGGTAGCATCCTGAGAAAGAACTGCACAAAAGAAATAGAGTACATAAATGAAGGATCAGATATCACATGTTTGAACCAAAACACATGACTAAAACAACAGGTTCTACTAAGTTTAAATTTAGAAGCTGAATATATTTTGGTTCAATTACGTTTCATCAAGCTATCAGTTTAACTAAAAGGACAGAAGATTTTGTAATGTTTTAATATTTTGCCCAAACATTTATGAGGTGTCGAACCTTGAGTTCAGATTTCTTCAATGTTTTAATTACAAATCTGTCATCATGAGAAAGATAGAAGATGCTGCCACTTTTCCCTGGAGAAGAAAGCTCCCTCAGACCATCATCACCACAAATGGACATCATGTACTCGGCTGCATCTAACTTGAACATCTCCCTTAAATTCCTGAAATCAGGATCCCATTTATACTGAAGAGTTACAACATTTAGTTTCATAGATGCTAAACTTCTGCAATCTCAAGAATTGGCATATAAACAATCAATTAACAAGGACATGACCTATGAATGAAAATTTTAAGCATGTCAACTTGAAGAATGAGCTCATCAGAGTTCTATTAGATATTATGATAGCCAAAGAAATGATTGATAAAAACAGTATAGTTTCCCTCGACACAAAATGTGCAATTGGGCATCTCCAAGTAATAGAATGGAGAACTAAGAGAAGACCAAATGCTGATGACACCCCTCGATTGTTTAGAAGGTAAATTAAAGGTTTATACTCTTTTCACAGAATGTTAATACTGGATTCAGTTGAATTCATGACACCCAAATTATCCGTTCCCACACACATGTAGCTCAATAGCTTCAGCCTGCAATTAGGTACCACCACCAGCTACGATGTTCATATATCTTGGCAGTTTATACAAAAGCCAACATCTGTTAAAGTCATACAGTGGATTTCAATGACCATCCAATTAAGACATTATTCTTTTTTCATATCTAAGTTGGATCATGCTCGAGCTTTACACATAGTTGAAAACGACATTCCCTTGCCAAAGGCCAAATAATAGAGAGCTAAAGTTTAGAATCTGCTTATTCACAATCAAAAGAGTCAACATCCATACAACTGATTTGATTTATAGCTGTTCACCAGAAGATTACTGCATGCTTCTCTGACATAATTATTTTCCACAAAAAATGTTGGAAAAGAATTGAAAAATACCTGAAGACCATAGGGCAATAATCTTTCCAGTAGAAATCAATTGAATAGTGTGGAGGTGTAAACTGGGAACCCTTTCTAGGGAAGTACATCCTTATTCGAGCTCGATCTCCAAAATCAGAGGCTCGAACTTCACGCCTAGGCACTGGTGTGATCTTGCCAACAGTATATCTGTGAACTTCAAATGAGTGTTTTAAAATGTAAACAAGTATAAGAAGTTAAGTAGCAGTCGAAAGTCATATTGACAGAGCTCAAAACCCATATTGATCATACAATAATTTAGGCCATTAATCAAAAATGAAAGAACAAAAGTTTACACCAAGAAAGAATATATGCCCATTACCTGATTCCAAGTTGCAAATTAAGCATCAGATTATAGCTCTGATGGCCACCAAAAATGTCCACACATGATTTTTTTCCTGCTTCCTTGACATGAAATTTCTTTTTCTGTTTGCTCCTGATTGACGGTTCTTTAGTCCTGATCCTCTCTTTCACCAAAACTCCTTGCATGTATTCCCTTTCATAAATTACACTACTTTCACCCTGCCCTTCTCTTTGAGAATTGTCAAAGGCATTCGAAAGCACGCATGATGATCCATCACACATTAATTCCCTGGAAGATTCACAACGACCTGATTTTTCATCTAGTGAGTTGGTTCTGTGTGATATTCGACCTGAATTTCTTAACATACCATTAATTGGCACTTTCTCCGAAAAACTGCGCATGACACTCGGTCTTGAAGCTTTTCCCTCCACTAATCTTAACGATGAACTATTTGACAATGAACTTCTTCCACTCTCATCATGACCTAAAGTACTACACCACCTCTTTAAAGATGGAAGTTTAGTTCCTGCAGGGTAGAATGTTCCTTTCCCATCCTTTAGACCCCTATTCCATGTCCCAAAGTAGCAACCCCTATCTGCATATACATAAACTCCATAACCATTTCGTAATCCATTTGACCAATAACCATCAAAAAGATCGCCATTTTCCCACTTCATGACTCCTCGTCCACTCATTTTCCCACCTTTCCAGTTCCCAATATATGTATTTCCGCTATTCCAGGAATATGTACCACTACCTTCATGCACCCCCTCTTTCCAAGAACCTTCATAAACATCTGAATTACTATATTGTTTCCTTCCAAGGCCGTGCTGTATATTCATCCTCCAGGCCCCTCTATATTCAGATCCATCAGTTCCCATCAAGGTGCCAAATCCATGAAGGTGACCACCAGAGAAATCACCTTCATATTTTGCTCCTGATGACCAACTTATCTGCCCTTTTCCTGTCATTTTACCTTCTTCCCAATCACCCTCATAAACTGTCCCATCTGTCCATACATATTTTCCTTTGCCATGAGGGAGAACTGCCTTAAACTCACCAATATACACATCTTCATTTGATAAGACCGTTGTATGAGGCCTGAAAAAATGAAAACAACAATTGAATTTCAGAACCATCAAAGCTCTTTACGTATAAATAAAGGTGGAAAAGTTACAAAAGATTCATCAACAAGGGTAGTAGTACCTTTCAGCATCTTCCTGGTTTAGCAACTGCTGCAATACGACCATTTGAAAAGTTATTGGCGTTGAAGCTACAAGAAAGTTCATATCATTCAATAAAATATCAGTTCTCAACAAGGCTTCTCCGATTTCATTTGATATCCCATATCAAAATTCTATTACTGATTTGAGTGAATTCTTAGTGCACATTGCAGAAAATGAATATTATCACACCCACCACTAGTGATTTAAAAAAAAACAAAGAAAAAATAGAATCTTTGCCATGATTTCAGATGGAAACTGGATTCTCGATTCTGTATTCAGTCACACTTGCTTATCTAAGGCAGTCAGTCAACAGGGAATTTAGCATTAACTAAATTAAATTCAGCTCAATTATAATTAACAAAGCATCAATAAATTGAAATCATTGTTTCCTATCTATCAATTCCAACTGCCAATTTCTTACATTGATTGTTTGGTAGACATTAATGATTGACATTAAAAATGAAAAACGCAAAGTCCCTTCAAAGAAGCAAACTTTCTACAACCTTCATCATAAACGGAAAATTAACCACCCAAATCAGTTATTGCATCCAACCAGATAAAAGAAGAAAAACCCACCACCAAAATCAATTCAAATATTGAAAAGGAACAGAAATCTGAGCTAGAGATGAACTAATACCAAAAAGAATAACAAATACGAAAGCAGAGTATTGAGGAGTCACCTGTAGCAGACTAGAGAAACAAATCAATCCATGCTCCAGCAAAAACAAATGAAAGAAAAAGCCAGAGATAATGGAACAATAAGAACCCAGAAAAGAAAAATGAATTTAAAGCAGAAAGAAGAGAAACCCAGAAACAGAAAAAGCTCAGTGAATAAGGGAAAAAAAATTAAAAATAAAAACAACAAGAATGGAAGTCGAAATCCTTGTCTGCTTCTGAAAATTCCTTTCCCTCCAGATCCCCTGTTAGATGAATTGACACTTCACCTCTGTTTCTCTTTTCCTTTAAAACAATATAATTTTATTTTTGAGAAGTTGTTAAAAGGAGGATAATCATAAATTAATTTTATATGATGAATCTGTGATATGTCATGCAATAAAGTTATAATGAACATCATGATCATATTGTTTTATTAGTGATCAATTACACTTGTTCATGTCTGATTATATGTTAATTATATATATATGTGTGTGTATGTTGTTTCTTGTCTTTGGTAGATTTAGAAAAGAAAAGGGTATGACTGAAACTGAGTTGTATTGTTGGTGAAAATTTGGGATTTGATTTGATAAATATTAATTTTATTTAATAAAATAATATTTATATAAATTTATTAATTAATTTATAATAAATTTGAGTGAATTTATAAATTTAAATATTAATATAATATATTAGGTAATTTTTTGATTTAAAAAATAATATGGACAATATTTTAATACGAGATGATAATATTAGAAGTATGCTAGATAGGTTGGTTATCTTCAGTAAATAAAATAATGAAAAAAAGTACAAAAATGGGAAGGAAAGGAAGTGTAGGTTGCCCATGCATGAAGTTGCCTTTCACTTTCAACTACAGCCGAAAACACTTGCCAAGAATCTAGCCACGTTCCAGGGTTGCAGCGGAGGCGATCGAAGCTACCCAAAGGAATTTAACATTTCAGAAAAAAACAACTTTGTGTTTATATAATTACCATTTCATTAATTTTAACCTATTGTATTTTTTATTTTTATTTTTATTTGATTGAAAATATTAATATATTAATTCTTTTATGAATTTAAATTTATGAAGAAATTTAATTATTTGAAGGATTATTTAATTTTGTTCTCAAAATAATATAATTCTATAAAATTATAAATTTTTAAATTTTTTTGAATCAAATAATATTTAAATAAATCTAACTTCATTTAATTTTCATGCAATTTGAAAGAAAAAATTGACACTATTAATTTATAGTATCAATGTTAATTAAATTTTATTACATATTTTATTAAATTTATATTTAAATTAATACATATTTTATTACAATAATTGTTTCATGATATCCTGATTAGTTATCTTAAGTAATTAAACAAATCATGAAATTATATGATTTAAATTTAATATAATTTATTTGCAACTTGTTTATAACCTAAAACATGATGATTTGTTAATGCATAATTAATACTCATTTGTTTAGATTGGATTAATTAATTTTGAATTAAATAAATCACTTCATATACTTATGTATTTATATAAATATATATTTTTTTCTAACATTATTGCTAATTGTGGAAGTTCATGTCAGAATATTAATTTTTTTTTAAATCACTTTAAAAAATTTAAATTGATAAACTAGATCCAAAAAATTATATATAAAAAAAGGCTATCATAAATCAATCATCTATAAATAAAAAAAAAGCAATTGCTTTTTTCAAACAAAAAATCAAACAAAGTGGATACAAAAATAATTTTTTAAAAATAATATTACATGTTTTGATTATTATATAATATTTCGAGCCAACCTCACTTAAATGCCATTATAATATTATATTGACATGCCAAAAGATACCACACGTGATTAAATATATTTTATAAATGGGTTTCGTTCTGTAAATTTAATAATCATTTATTTTTTACATTATAATCTACCACTCCTAAAATCAAAATAAATTATAGTCGTAATTAATTAATTAATTTTTCATATTGGATAAAAATCAATAACATTGTAATATTTATTTATTTATTCAAGTAAAGAAACGACAGCGTTTAAGATTCCTTTTTTTAGCAAAATTGGCTCCACATTCCTCTGTATTTAATGAATTTAAAATGTAAAATGTTTTTCTATATTTTAAATCTTATCTTTTGACCGGAGAAATGAATTATTTTTGAAATTATTAATTTTATTGATCTCGACCTTTTTTCTAATCAACAAAATGAAAAGTTGTCAAAGGAGGCTTGAATTCTATTTTTAATATAATATATGTAATTCAGTTTTTATTATTCTATTTATAATATTATTTTATTTATTATCAGAAAAAATATTAATTAAATATTATGAATATTTATACAATTTGATGTTTTGCAAGGCTAATTATAATAATTGTATAAGGTTTATTAAATTGTATAATAAATTTGTCAACATCTGTGTGAGAACCTTAATCAAAATAAATAACAAATAAATGATATATTCAAATCATAAAACAGAAATTAAATAGCTAAATCATAGTTTGAAACGAATATATACATGCATGCATATATATATATATATAATTAGTTGGGTGACCTTTGGAATCGGAATCATATTCGCTGACCTTTCGCCTATTAATACATACAAATATTCCTTCATGGATAATTTCCTTTATATATTTTTCCATTAAATATTCGCGCTTTTTTTATTTATTTTACCAATACAGACTTCGAAGATACTTCCTTATTACAATTATTAAAGCAGGATTATTATTTTTTTTTTAAAAAAAAGTGTGATTCTTAAATTAAAAATAAAATAAAAATGTTTGAGAAAAAAATTTGATTGGGGAATAGATGCCGTTTTCCACTGAGGTTTTGTTCTGAAAATGGTATAATATATAATAGTATTGGAATTTATAAAAATATATTTTTCATTAAATACTGAATAAATATTTTTTTTAATAAAGCTTGAATTTCAAATCGTAGGAAGAATATAATAAATGGATTGTATTAAAAAATTAAAATATGTCGAATTTATTACTTTACCTGTATGATTATTAAATTAATGTAACTAAAAAGTATTATTGAGAAATTATGCATGGGGAAAAGAATGATTCTTAAATCTTTACCGTAGGATTGTTCACACGATAAAGCCGCCCCTGTTCCAAGTTTCCGTACATAAACAATAAAATATTTTACTCTCTTTTATCATTTTTTTTAAATATCCATTATCTAAGTATTTTAGTCCCTTTTTCATATTTTAAATTTTGTTCTATTTAATAATATTATGGTAAAGTTACCCATTTAATTTCCTTATTTAATTTACTATTAAATATTTATACACATATATCATAATATGTGTGTGTATATACACACACTATTTATTTATTTTTCTTTTACATGAATAACTTGTTGGTTAAATATCTTTAGTAAAATATAACACCGATAACTAACGTTTAATATTATAAAACAATTAAAATTAACGATGAAAATAGAATAATTAATTAACTAGTGATGGGTGAATCATGTTTTCACGGTCAGTTATTTTCTAGAGCATAAAACCAATATTTAATTAATTTTCTCATGAATATTCTTATATATATATGAACAGATAACTCATAGAATTAATATTAAATTTCTCCATACAAGTTTATTTATTTTAAAAATTTAAATTCAGAATTTATAATTATATAAAAATAAAATTCTTATTATATGTTATTCGTAATTTGTTTTTAAATATTTTAATTTGATATGTAACAAATAAAATTAAAAAATATAATATAATATGCGAGTCAATATTCAGTACGACATTGAAAAATTGACTGCTAACATGGTTGCGACACGTGTCATGTTGGGTCTTATTCAGAAAGCTGGGACTTGTTTTCAGTTTCTTTCTTATATTAAAAATAAATTGTTATCGTTAAGTTTATTTAATAAAACAAAATTATGTGAGAAAATCAATTAAAAATCAATAAAAGTATATTTAAGCATATTTAGCTGGACTTGTTTAATAATTAAATTTTTATATTATAAATATTTTGTTTATTTAGATTTATGAGTTAGTTCATTAATTTCATTTATTAATTAGAATAATTTAATTTAAAATATATATTTTATAAATTTTAATTTAACTACTAGTGTAAATTTTTAAATATGTATGAAATTTTATACTTTTATTAAAATGTCTTATTTTAAAAATAAAAATAATAAATTATTTATTTTATAATCTATATATCATAAGTAATCATTTAAGATTAAATCAAATAAGTTAAATTCATAAAAAATAAATTCAAAAAGCTTAACTTTAACTCAATCTGAATTTAAATAAGATGAATTTATATCGGTCCAATTCCTTTTCGGTCTTAATTAAATTATGATTGTGATTATTATTTAGGTGCTTAATTAAATAATTAGTTTGCATAAGCTTTTCCATGAAAGAGTAGCATTGCGTGACACGTATAGAGGATTAATCTTACAATCTGCACAGCTTTCTAAAGAAAGGAATATACGATTTTCATTCATACTTTCTTTCTTTCCAAGTTTTCTTTCAATCATTTTTGAAACAAATTTGATTTAGAGATATCCAAAATAAACATATGATTGCGAGTTTAAAATAACAAACATAACTATTTGTTTAATCATAATCACAATCAAATCATCTTCATTAAAATTATTTATAAAAAAAATAATGTATTTAATTATAATTACGTTTAAAATTCTTAAGAAATATTGCATCGTTAAAGTTTAAATATTAATATCCAGTGTTAAAATAGTTTCAATATTTTTAGATTTTTAAAACAGGGTTACTGTCAAATGAAATTAACTTAACCGAAATTATAAAGAAAAAAAATATAACATTAAACATTAAAAAAATATAATATTGAAGTGCTTCATATCCGAATTATCATCTTAAATCAATTGTTTAAAGTTTTATTTCAATTATAAATAATAATATACATCATCAAATTTAATTGAATTTTACATTATTTAAATTTATTTATTTATAATTAAGCAAGTTTATCAAACTTTCTAA
>CANYBF010805151.1:0-11255 GCA_948192965.1 Dalechampia spathulata
ACATGAACTTCAAATTATTTCAAATGGATGTTAAAAGTGCTTTTCTAAATGGTTTTATAAATGAGGTAGTGTATGTTGCACAACCCCTTAGTTTTAAGGAATTTCTAAATCATGTTTTTAAACTTACCAAAGCTTTATATAGCCTTAAACAAGCCCCTAGAGCTTGGTATGATAGGTTAAGTACTTTTCTTATTGACCATGGTTTTGATAAAGGAAAAGAAGACACAACACTTTTTATTAAAAATTACAAACATGACATTCTTCTTGTTCAAATTTATGTTGATGACATAATATTTGGTGCTACTAATGAAAAGTTGTGCAAGGAGTTCTCTGAGTGTATGCAGGGTGAATTTGAAATGAGCATGATGGGAGAGTTGTAGTATTTCCTTGGACTTCAAGTTAAGCAATGTGAAAATGGAATCTTCATCAACCAATTCAAGTACACTCAAGAGATGCTCAAGAAATTTGGATTGGAAGATGCTAAAGCTAGCAAAACTCCAATGAGCACGACTACTAAATTATCATTAGATGAAAGTGGGAAGCTAGTATATCAAAAGAAGTATAGAGGTATGATAGGTAGCCTGCTTTATCTAACTGCATCTAGGCCTGATATTATGTTTACTGTTTGTATGTATGCTAGATTTCAATCTTCTCCTAGGGAATCTCATTTGAGTGCTATGAAAACGATTTTCAAATACTTGATTGGAACTATGCATTATGGATTGTGGTATGCTAAAAATGATTCTTTTGATTTAATTGCTTATTCTGATGCTAATTTTGCTGGAAACTTGTTGGATAAGAAAAGTACCTCAGGTACTTGTCATCTTTTAGGTAATTGTTTAGTTCTTGGTTTAGCAAGAAGCAAAATTATGTATCTTTATCAACTGCTGAGTCTGAGTATATATCTGCAAGTTGTTGTTGTGCTCAAGTTCTTTGGATTCAACAACAATTAAGGGATTACAATGCTTGTGTTTCATGTACTTCTATTAAATGTGATAACATTAGTGCAATAAATCTTTCTAGAAATCCCATTCAGCATTTTAGAACTAAGCATATTGATATTAGACATCACTTTCTGCGTGATAATGTGCAAAAAGGGAAATTTGTATTGGATTTTGTTGATATAACTCACCAATTGGCCGATACTTTCACAAAATCCCTAAGTGAAGAATGATTGAACTTCATCAAACATGAATTAGGAATGATATATGGGTCATTTTTGAAATAAGAGTGATGGTGGACTTAGGAAAATTCAAGAATTTTCATCAAATTTTTCTAAAATTTTCAAGTTTTAAGTCCCCGTACGGCCGTACGTGATTGGTACGCCCATATGGTTCTTTTACCTTATTTTAGCAATTTCTCGTACAACATGTACTCTTTTCAGTATGACCGTACGTCTTGTAGTACGACCGTACCAAATTTGGTACGCCCGTACACATCCATGTGAGAATTTCTTCTAAAATCCTTGTACGGCCATACACCTAGGTGGTACACCGGTACGCGATCTTGAATTCCAAACATCTATGCCTCGTACGGCTGTATGTCTCACCCATACACCCGTACACGATATGAATTTTCAAGGCATTTTTGGCTTGTACAACTGTACGCCCAACCCGTACGCCCGTACGCGAAGTAAAAAAAAATTTTTTAAGCTCATTTTTCAGTTTTTAACTCATTTTTACTCACATTTCCTTTGAAATTTCCTCTGAAATCTTCTCCAAAACACTCCAAACCTCTCACATTCCATTTAATCCTTTCACATTCATCCATTCCGATTGGTTTTTTCAATCTTTTAACTGTCTTTTCAATTTTATTTTTACTGCTTTATTAATATTTTAGTGCCTTTTTTGAATCATTTTGTTTTTTTTTGCTTATTCTAGGCCTTTTTAGCTCTAGGTTCTTTAGAGTTTAGTGCTTAGTATTGTGTTTTGAACTTGTGTGTCGAATTTTATTGATTTCTGTGCATGTTTTATTTTTGAGTATTTTAAACTGCGTTGAACTTCTGTCAAAATTTTCAAAATCATTTTTTTTACTGTTTTATCGATTTTTTTATATACTTTTTATTATGTCTACTTCTGGTGATTGTGGTGACTCTTCACGGAGAGTCAAACGCACTATTCCTACAGGCTTTAGTCCCCGAGCGACTACTCTTGCTACTTCCATTAGGGCCTCTATCCTTAGTGAGAAAGTATTTTCTCACTCTTGTTTTACGTGTCATCCTACACTCTGACTGACTGGTCTGGAGAACGACGTTATGGGTTATTTGGCCAATGTTCATTGGTCAAATTTTGCATTTCTTCCTAACCATTTTATTCAATATGTCACTTTAGAGTTTCTACAGACTTTCTCCCTATTCACTTCTTTCTCTTGTACCTTTGGCCTCTTCCGCAGACATCATTCTCTTTCTGCTTTAGAGTTTGATGCTCTGTTTGGATTTCCTACTAATGGCATTGCTGATGCCAAATTTATGGTCTTTGATCGTAATTCTTTTTGGAGGGACATTGCCCTCAATACCACTTTCAGGCCTTCTCGATAGAAGGCCTCCTGTCTCAAATCCCCAGCTCTCTACTACTGTCACATACTCATCTCCTATCTCATCTTTAGGAGATTTGAGTCTAACAATACTATTACTGGCCCTGATCTCATTTTCTTATATTGTATGGTCACGGGCACCCCCATTCAGTCTGGGTGTTAGCTTCAGACCTCTTTTCACGAGGTTGGCGTCCAGAAGCAACCTGACAGGGCTATCCTTTTTGGTCCCCTCATTCACCATATCTGCCAGGAGTTGCATGCTTTTCCTCCCTCTCACCCACCTTCAGTCATTAGAGCTTTCCAATGACACAGTTTCTCTCTATGGCCGGTGTGCTATAAAGGTCCTTCAGCGCCTCCAGGTTCCTCTACCCGATGATATCCCTGTAGAGTGGTGCAACCAGCCTACTCCTACTGATGATGCTTCTTGCCAGGTGGCTCTTAGCCATAAATATCAGCGTCACTTCACTACTGGTTCTTCTTCTACTGGTGCTATTCCTGATCACACTGATCCTGCTGCTGCTGCTTCTACTCCTGATGTTGTTGCTGCTCCTTCGGATTCCCTTTCTCAGTAGCTTGCTACCATTATTGCTTGACTCGATCACTTAGATACCTTTGAGCATCATTTCGACCACATTGATTAGTAGCTTAACCACCTCACATAGCAGTCTACTACTCTTGGTCAGTAGCTTGAGTAGCACGTTGCTGATTTTCATGAGTTTCAAACCACCACCACCGAGATTCTTCATTCCATCAGCATCATGATGGATCCTTTCATCTTTCCTTCACCGAGTCCACCTCCTCCTCAGGACCCCTAGTGATCGTGTGATTTTGATATTATCAAAGGGGGAGATGTTTATGATTAGGACTTATGTTAGTGGAAATATTTATTTCATTTATGTTATTTATTTTATTTTAGTTTATTTGATTTGGTGTTTGGTGTTTGTTTGAGTAATGATTATCATTGCTGATATTAATTGTTTATCTCTTCTCTTTGTATTTGGTGTTTGATTGCATTTATGGTTTTATGGCTTGTATTCCAAAACAAAGGGAGAGATTTCAAAAATTTTTAAAACAAAATGTCTTTTAAATGAGTTTTGCAAATTAAACTTAAATTAATTGCCAACATCAAAAAGGGGAAGATTGTTAGACCCTAGGTTTTGATGTACGTGTGAGTCAATTTAAGTTATTTATAATTTTTTTATAGAGCTTTATGTTTTGGTACAGTCGTACCAGTTTTGGTACAAGCGTACCAAATATTATAGTTGAATGGTACGGCCATACGGCTGGTCGTACCTAATTAGAATTGTTATATTGAGTTTGGTATGGGCGTACCATTGGGTGGTACGGCCGTACGCGAACTTACAGGAAAATGGTTTGTCAGGAAACTTATTTTGGTACAGGCATACCATTCTATGGTACGACCGTACGCAAACTTACAGGAAATTGCTTTGTCAGGAAACTTGGTTTGGTACGGGCGTACCAAGTGATGGTACGACCGTACCACCTTTCCCTCTCTTTTTTCAACGGATATATTTGAATCTGTACAGGTGTACGAGAACAGTATGGTCGTACGGGACTTATAAAATAGACTTTTAAGTCTGTCAAACGTCTAGTTTTCACAAGAACTTTTATTTTTGTTCATTGCTAACATGAAAAACCTTGCAGAGCTATTTTCCTTGAGCAATATTCATCTGTTTCAAGTAAGTTTAAGCTTGTATTCCTCAAATACTTTCTTGATTGTATTCTTGGAACCTAGTGATTAGGTTTCATTATTTTGGGATTGGTGTGTGATTAATCCTTAAGGATTAATTTATATTTGAGTAGATTGTGAGGATTGAAATTGTAAAGGTGTCACACGCGGCCCATACCCAGGAGGACATGCTCCCGTGACACAGACAGCGGCCCCCAGAAGAAGACCAGTGCCTACACCACCAGGGATGCATCGTACAGACGTCATATGGGGACACGTCTCTAAGCGTAATGGTGGTCATGCGACGGAAATGACGTGATGCGAAAAAATACCCTGGATAACTTAACATATATGCAAGCAACATACAATAACAGGCCAAACCGTATCTCATATATAAAACCTGTTATACAATACGTGAGTGCGTACATAAAACCACCAAAAGCTGTACAATCAATACATGACTACTGCCACCCTAGCTACACAATCATAAAGGAGCCGGAGTATGCCTCAGAAGTCCCGTACCAAGTCGAGATCAATCTGTCTCAGCTGACGACCTCTAATCCTTCTCTGAACGCTCTCCCGTGGGCTCTGAACCTACGTTCATCAAATGACAAACGCTGAGATAAACTCAGTGGTGCTAGAAACACATATAACCAATCATGCAACATACCGCAATACCTCATATACAGTATAACAGAGCATTTCAATCCTAGCATCTTATGCAATGCAAATGCTAATGCTACTAACATTCACCCTCCTCCATCTTTCTCTCATTCACTCTTGTTTTCCTGTACTTGTGCACATTCCTTTCGCACACGCTGGATCCTGATAGGTACCGGTACTCATCTCCTGTAGGAGGCCATTTAACTGTTGAGTGCTCTGCACTCTATATGCATCTCCCATCTCAAGAGGTTATATATATAATGATTCCCCAAGGAATCCCATTCATTATTGATCCAGTGTGTCCAGAGCTGAGCTCTGCCCTCAATTCTCATTTTCTTTTCTCTCTTTCCTTCCTCGTCAATCATCTCCATGCATGTCAGCATGTCATTAACATTAATTCATGATACAAACAAAAGCTTGGACAATCATCGCATCATTAAGGATAGAAAACATTAATCCAAGCATCACAACAAGAAGTAGGCATATAACTCGCCTCAATGAATAAAACACTAGATAGAAAGGCAAGCTTAGACTTGGTTCAAGTCTTCCGGCAATAGAAACGAGCCAATAGTGGCTTAAAACATAAAACTAGCACTAACCTAAAATTCAAGTTACTTCAAACTTAAGCCGGTAATCTTGTCTTTAATCGTGTCTAGCTTCAATCCCATGTTCTCAGACACTATGGACGTTTAGGACTGCTAAAGGGAATATTTGGTAGGGTTTATGGTGTTTAGCTTAAGGAATAAGGAAAGAAACTTAAGGAAAACTGTAGGTTTCTAACCCTTAAAAGTCAAATTGAACGTTGCGTAAGGCCGTACGAAATTGGTACGCCCGTACCGACCCTAAACTTCTGACAAACCCAATTTCCTACGAGCAACGGTACGCCCGTACCCCATTTGGTACGCCCGTACGTACTCGACGTTACTGACAAACTAAAATTCCTGCGAGCTCATGTCCGGCCGTACCATCTTTTGGTACACCCGTACGCCCTCCAGGACCTAAAATCCCTGTATTCCCCTGTCTCGTATGACCGTACACCCAATTCGTACGCCTGTACCACTTCCTAAAATCACATAACATGCCTTTTGGCAAGCCTAACCCATCCGTAACGCTCCCAAACCTCCTTGCTAACCCTAAACACACTTTTAAAGCATACCAAATCACAGATACAAGCCATCCCTCATCCAACCGAGAAGACACGCTCCTCAATAAGGTGACGACACACAAGTCAAGCTATTACATACAGTCACAAAACCATCAATGCACATTCAAACACATCACATATACATCATTCAATCTGACCATTCATCTACACATTCATGCATATGTGTGCATAACTCTTAGGGTCTCTAATGTGGGTGTAACAACTCTCCCCTCCTAAAAAGAACTTTCATCCCTGAAATTCTGATTAACTTACTGGCAAACAGGTGGGGATACTGCTCTCTCATCGTAGCCTCTCGTTCCCATGTTGCATCCTACCCGGTATGATAATTCCATAACACTTTAACCAATAGGATCTGTTTATTCCGTAACTGCTTGGTCTCTCGGGCTAGAATCTGTACCGGTTCCTCACTGTAAGTCAAATCTGGCTGTACTTCGATAGTTTCAACTGGAATGATATGCGAAGGATCTGATCTATACTTCCTCAACATCGAGACATGAAAAACATTGTGGATCCGATCCAACTCAGGTGGCAATGCTAACCGATATGCTAAAGGTCCAATCCGTTCCAGAATCTCATAAGGACCAATGAATCTCAGACTTAGCTTACCTTTCTGACCAAATTGCATAATTTTCTTCCATAAAGACACCTTCAGAAATACCTTATCTCCGACACTGTACTTGATATCCCGTCATTTCAGATCCTCATATGACTTACTGCGATCGGATGCAGCTTTCAATCGGCTCTTAATCAAATGCACTTGATCCTCTGCCTGCTGTACTAACTCGGGACCTATCAACCTTCGTTCACCTACTTCATCCCAATGTAATGGCGTACGACATCGGCATCCATATAATGCCTCATACGGTGCCAACTGGATACTAGTCTGATAACTGTTATTGTAGGCAAACTCAATCAAAGGAATATAGCGATCCTAACTACCTTCCCATTCCAATACACAGGCTCGCAACATATCCTCGAGAATCTGTATTACACGTTCTGACTGTCCGTCAGTCTCGGGATGAAAAGCTATACTAAACTGAACTCTAGTACCTAAAGCTCATTGAAACGTACCCCAAAAATGCGATGTGAACCTCGGATCTCTGTCAGATACAATCGAAGATGGAACTCCGTGCAATCGGACAATCTCGGCTATATACAAGCTAGCCAACCGCTCTAAACTGTAATCCATGCGTACAGGTAAGAAATGAGCTGTCTTCGTCAATCTGTCAACTATTACCCATACGGAATCATGCTTAGCTTGTGTCATTGGCAGTCCTGTGACAAAATCCATCGTAATACGGTCCCACTTCCATTTTGGAAGCTGCAACGGACTCAATAACCCTGCGGGTACCTGATGTTCTGCCTTGATATGCTGACATATCAGACACTTAGCAACATAATCTACTATTTTTGTCTTCATACCTACCCATCAGTAATATTGTCTCAGATCCCTATACATCTTAGTACCTCCTAGATGATACGCATACATAGATGCGTGAGCCTCTTCCAAAATCTGCCGTTTCAGTTCCCCGTCTACTGGAATGTACAACCGCATTCCATGTCTTAAATTCCCATCGTCATCCATCCTGAAAAGAGTAGTCTTACCAGCCTGAACTTTCTGCAACTACTTCTGATACTCCTCATCATTCACTGCACTTTATTGAATCTGTTCTGTCAACACTAGTTTAATCTGCAGGTGTAACTGAGCTAAGAGACACTCAAGTTGCACTGTCAATGTCCCACGTAACTGTCACATTTCCGCTACCAGCATCAAAGAGGACTGTCTTAATCCTGCCATTAACTTACGACTTAAGGCATCAGCAACCAAATTAGCCTTGCCCGGGTGATAACCAATGATGCAGTCGTAATCCTTAATCAATTCTAACCACCGTCGTTGCCTTAAATTCAATTCCCTCTGCGTACCCAAATACTTTAGGCTCTTGTGGTCTGTGTACATGTAGCACAATTCCCCATACAAGTAGTGGCGCCAAATCTTCAGTGCAAACACGATGGCTGCCAACTCTAAATCATGTGTTGGGTAATTCCTTTCATGCGATTTCAGCTATCGTGACACGTATGCTATCACTTTCCTATCCTGCATCAATACACAACTTAAACCATTAAGTGAAGCATTGCTATAAACAGTAAAAGTTCTCCCCGACGTAGGCAATGTCAATACTGGAGCTTGTGTTAAACAGTCTTTCAATCGGTCAAAACTCTGCTGACATTCATCAGACCAATGAAAAGAAACATCCTTCCGAAGCAATGTCGTCAACGGTAAGGCCAGCATGGAGAACCCTTTCACAAATCATCGGTAGTAACCAGCTAATCCCAGAAAACTGCGGATTTCACTGATATTCCGCGGAATCGGCCAACTCAAAACTGCTTCTACCTTGCTCGAATCAACTCGGATACCTTCCGCTGAAATCACATGTCCTAGAAATGCTACTTGTTCTAACCAAAAAGAACACTTAGATAGCTTACCATACAATTGCTTTTCCCGCAACCGCTGCAATACCAATCTCAGGTGTCTATCATGCTCCTCCTCTGATTTCGAATACACAAGGATATCATCGATGAATACCACTACAAACTGATCTAAATAGTCTGTAAACACTGTATTCATCAGAGCCATAAATGCTGCTGGCACGTTAGTCAATCCAAACGGTATTACTAAACACTCATAGTGCCCGTAACGCGTCCGAAATGTTGTCTTAGCTACACTGCCCTCCTTAACTCGAAGTTGATGATACCCTGATCTCAAATCAATCTTTGAAAACACTGCAGCATCTTTTAACTGATCGAACAAATCATCAATACGCGGCAATGGATACCTGTTCTTAATGGTTACCTTATTAAGCTGCCGGTAATCAACACACATCCGCATCGTCCCATCTTTCTTTTTGACGAACAACACTGGTGCACCCCAAGGCGAGATGCTCGGTCTAATGAAGCCCTTCTCTAGCAGTTCTTGCAACTGGACTTTCAATTCCCTCAATTCCAATGGAGCCATTCTATAGGGCATAATAGAGATAGGTTTTGTACCTGGTATCACCTCTATCTCAAACTCAATCTCTCGTTCTGGCGGTAACTTTGGTAACTCTGTAGGAAATACATCGGGAAACTCACAAACCGTTGGAATGTCTGCCAACTGAATTTCCTTCTGTCTAGTATCTGTTACATGTGCAAGGATTACTTCACAACCCTGAGCCATCAATCGCTGTGCTGTTACCGCATAAATCAATCTTGCCATTACAGACGGTACATTTCCCTGTATCACTTTCGTCCCCTATTTTGGATGCTGTAGGTTTACTGTCTTCTGATGGCAATCCATCACTACTCTATACCGTGCTAACCATTCCATACCCAAAATAACATCAAAATCTCTAAACGACATCTCAACCAAGTCAGATGGATAACATGCTCCGTGTATATCTAAGGAACACTGTCTCAATACCCTATCCACTTTCACATTCTTCCCTAATGGACTCGATACAACTATCTCATATCCTAATCCCTCACTATTCCTCTCAAGTGTTTGGGCAAACTCTGTATTAATATATGAATGTGAAGAACCCGTATCAAATAACACTAATGCCTCATGATTAGAGATAAAAACATTACCGATCACCACATCAGAGGCATGCTGCTTGTCCTGCTAAACCAAATTGTACACTCTGGTTAGAATACCAACTACTTGGTTCATCGATTCCTGGCTCGTCCCTCGGCTCCCACTATCACGACCTCCTCGGCCTCTTCCTCTACCTCGTTCTGCACTCTGGGAACCACCCGAACCCAATCTCACATTCGGGTTCTGCTACTGATACGAACCACCCTCAGATACCGTGTGCACCGGGATATTCTCACGGGTAGGACACTCTCTAGCATAGTGCCCCGCCTGGCCACAACGGTAACATAAATCGGACCCTATCCGGCAAGCCCCGTGATGTGTTCGGCCATAAACGTGACATGGCAACAATCCCATCCCTGTACTGCCGCTGCTACTAGAATAAGTGGGTCTCCCACTCTGTATCCGTCGAGGTGTAGGCAGTCGTACTCCCACCGGTCGTGGCACAAAAGAACCTCTAAATCTCCCCCTCTTCGAGGATCTCGATGAAGAACTCAGCTCTCGGAACGGTCTCCTCATCGCTTCTTGTCTCCTCTGTCCCTCTTACAGGATCCGCTCTTGGTTCAATGCATTGGCCATTAAAGCTGAGAAATCATCATAGTTAAACCCATGAACCAATGCTCTAATCCTGAAATCCAAACCCTATTCGAACCTCTTACACCTTTCTCTTCCGGAAGTTAAGATGTTGGTGGCGTAATAGGCTAGCCTCGTGAATTCCCGCTCATATTCGGCCACCGTCATGTTCCCCTGTGTTAAATTCAAGAACTCATACAATTTATGATCCGTGTAGGCCGTCGGTACATATTTCTGTCAGAACTCCCTCTGAAAATCGGCCCATGTAAGTACCGGTGGATCAGCCATGCTCTGTGGAATGGTCTTCCACCATTCATATGCATCTTCTTATAACAGGGAGATAGTGTACTTGAATTTAGCTGATTCAGGACACTTTAACTGCCTAAGAACCCTCTGTATCTTCTCTAACCATGTCTCAGCCACATACGGGTCAATCGTCCCCATGAAATCCGTAGCCCCATATGCTCTCAACTTCTTAAAGTCCAGCTTATACTCCTCTTTGGGCTTTGGTGGAGGTGGAGGCGGTGCTGGTGTTACTGGTAACATCTGTCCCTGTGCCCTCATAAACTACATAAACTAAGCAAAATGTGCTGCCATAGGATCAGCTGCAGAGGCATCAACCCTATCTATTTGTGGTGCCCTCGTACTTGGCCCAGCCTGTTCCTCCTGTCGTGGCTGTCTTCCACTAACATTACCCGTCTCAGATGAACTCTCTTGGGGATTAAAGTTACCCCCTTCTTCTTCCCCAATAATGATCACTCTGTCAGTCATAATACTGAATCTGTAACACAATAAACAAAAACATAAACCTAACAGTCAGCAATGGTACGGACTGGCAACTCCTCAAGTGTAGCTTGGTTGTGCATACAGGGACCCAGCATGGATAGAAATTGTGCATAATGAAATGATAAAAGGGGAAAAAGAGATGAGAAAAGAAGTGGGGTGCATAGCATGGTTGCATTCCACATTTTTGTTGCTTGTGTTTTGATAGCCTGAGTTGTATT
>CANYBF010805344.1:0-37275 GCA_948192965.1 Dalechampia spathulata
ATGGTTATGGTGTGCTTGGAAGTACAGAATGTAAAGTGGAGAATTAGTAGAAATGTAAACGGTATCATCATGGCTTCCATAATCAATTTTCTTTGTCAAAATATCCCAACCTTGCATAACATATATACTACTACTAGCATACTGTTGATGCTATATAGGAAATTTCAGATATTGTATTTAAAACATTTATTATTTTGCTATATGTTTATTGTAATGGTTACAAGTGTTACTAATTTTTCTTAAAATGATAGTAATTATTAAAATTCTAATAACTCTTTGGAATTATATATTTGACTTCATAATAATTATAAATACAATTTATTTGAAATATTTAATCACTTTACCTTCTTGAATTTCGTTTATGAATTAAAAAAAAATGGATATGAAAATGAAAGAAAAAAATAAAAATAAAAATTAAGGATGAAAAGAGTACTTTTCCAATTGAAGTGTGAAAAGTGCTTACAAGTTTTTTCTTCGCATCGCTGTCAAGTACTCCATACGCTAAGTTTCCTTTGCCGGCAGAATTTTGATTTTTTTGCTCTTAAAAAAATCTCAATTAAATAAATCATCAAATACTATTCAGTAGAGTGCATTGACGGGAGATGACTTGCTTTGTAATTAATTTTAAATTTATTAATTTTTATTTTATTTATAATTATTTTTAAAAATATAAGATATTTATTAAAGTTATTATTTTTAAATATTATTTATATTTAAAAATATAAAATATTTTTAAAATATAATTATTATCCGCTCTAAATTTATTAAAATTAATTTTATTTTAATTATTTAATAGTTATAATTTTAATTTATTATAACTAATTTTTATCTAAGAATTCTCTTCAACATTAAATATAAGTACAAATAATTTTTATTATTTTATAGTTTAATTTGTTAAAATTAATTTTTATTATCAAATTTTATATAAAAAAGTAACATTTATGTTCAGAAAGTAAATTTTATTAAATAATCTAAATTTATTAAAATTAATTTTATTTTATTTTAATAATTTAATAATAATAATTTTAATTTATAATAACTAATTTATATAATAAAATTATATAAATAAATATATTATTTATCATTATTTTTAATAATATAAGATATTTATTAATATTATAAAATAACTCTATAGTATTGACATATGATTTAACCTTCTTTAAATTTACATTAAAAATGTTAAGTAAAGTAAATTGATGGATAATCGAGCCTTAAAATATCATGTTTTATGCCTACAAACCACCCATTATAGCATAGTTTAGTTGTTAGAATAGTTGACTTGTGTACATTTTGTATTTTGCAAGTCAAAACGGTGAGTTTTGGAAAAACATGTTTGAATGGGAGTTTTTAGAGCTTATTTGGATTTTGAAGTTTCGGGACACTGCTTGTAGGCATAAGACTGGACGAAACGATCTGTCAGAGTTGCATTTTGGGAGCTGAAGGAAGAAGAAGTTAAGTCAAACTCAAACACCTACAAGCTAGAAGCTGATAAGGCTTGCGGGCATAATGGACACCAAAATGACAACACTTTACCAGTTTTGAAGATTAGACGAGGACGAGTTTTACTTGGATTTAATCTCCTAGAGTTGGACGAAAAAGTGATTGGGAACAATGCAAACTCTTTTATCTGAAGATTAGGATTATTAATTATTTATTTTTATGAGTTTTATTATTTTATTTGTCTACTATAAATAGGAGCATGTTCCTATGTAGAAGGGGTCCCAATTGAATAGTTCGGATTTTCTTGTTCTTAGCTTAGTTCGGTTTTTATTCATACCTTTTTATTTTCCAATTTTTATTTTCTCTATTTTTATTTTATGTTTATTTCGCTCATGATGCTAGGTTGGGCAATTATTCTTTCCCAATTGGAAGCAATTCAAGTCATTCATTAAATGATTAAGTGAGATCTAAATGATCCTAATTCCATTAGCAAAGTACTATTATCTCTAATTCGAAGTCGCATAGAACCATTGTTGTTCCTAGTGCAAGTAAATAAGATTTGTTGCATGTTTCTAAGTTCTAGCATATAGCTAAGCGGGTTGTTTGATATGGAAAAGTCACTCGACTTGCTGGAGTAGTAAAGCAAGATGTTATCCTTGTTGCGACATGTGGTAGTACTTCTTGTGGGTTAGAGGATCTAGTTTGAACACGAGGGATGCTGGGTCGTAATTGTTAACTAGAGTCGGGTCTTCCTAATTCCTAATGCAATTTCGGGACGACTTAGTGAGAATTTATTTCCACCTTATCTATCCTGGTGTTAGAGGCGTTTCATAAAGCTTGTTTTATGGCATCTTACAAATAAAGGAAGATTGGGACGTGCGAGACTTGCTCGGCAAACTATAATCGGCTTAGTGTCATTATTGCCTTTGGACTATTATTGAATCAATGATCATATTCAATTAATGAATACTTGATGCTTTCGGTTGGGAGAATTACTTTTTATTGATTTTCTCAAATTTATTTTATTTGTTTCTTCATTTGTTTTAATTACTTTCTGATTCATCTCGTTTATTTTTAAACGTAAAGAATTAAGTGAGTTGAAGTCATCTCTGTGAGATTCGACCCTTACTGCCACTGCTACAAAATCATAATTCCAACGTGTGACTTGTAAGAAATTAATTTGACGGAAACGACACCCGATCAATGGAATTTTTAATAAATATTATAAGAGAAAATGAGAATAAGTAAAATAATTGTTTTATCATTTTTTTAAATTTATTAAAATTAATATAATTTTATTTTAATAATCTAATAATAATAGTTTTACTTTATAATAATTAATTTCTATAATAAAATTATATAAAAATATTAGTTATGAAATATGAGATTTTTGTTAAAGTTATAAATATCTAACTTTGTTAATGTATTATTTAACTTTTTCAAATTTATATTATAAATGACAAGTAAAATAGATCAATTAAGCATATTTCTCTTAAATTTACTAATATTATAAGAGGGATGAGAAATAACTAAAGTTATGATTTTATCATTTTTTAAAATTTATTAAAAGAAATTTTAATTTTATTTTAATTATTTAATAGTAATAATTTTAATTTATAATAGTTAATTTACATGTAAGAATTCTATTCAAAATCAAATATAAATATGAATTGTTTTTATCATCTAATAGTTTATTTCATTAAAATAAATTTTCATTATTATAATTTTATATAAAAAAATCAACCCATAAATTATTAGTTTTAAGCAATAGAATTTTATTAAAAAATATAAATTTATCAAAAATAATTTTATTTTATTTTAATCATTTATTAGTAATAATTTTAATTTATTACAACCAATTTTTATAATAAAATTATATAAATATATATTATTTATAATTTTTTTAGAAAATGAGATATTTATTAAAATTATTGAAATATTTCACATTATTAATATATGATTTATACTATAAAAAGTGGAACAAAATAGATTAAAAATAGACTAAAAGCATATTTTTAAAATAAAATTTTAAATGATATATATAATAATAAAATTATAAAGAGATAAAAAGTTATATAATAAAAGTATTATAAAAATGATATGTATAATAATATAATTTTATAAAAATTAAATTATATTTTATAATATAATTTTAAATTATATGTATGATAATAAAATTATGTGTTATAATAGAATTTTATTAAAATTAAAATTATGTGTTATAATGAAATTTTTAATAATATATAATAATAATATTTTAAAAAAAATTAAAAATATATATAAAATATATAAAATAATATAAATAAATAATTAAATAATTAATGTTAATGTATAATATATTTGATGTAAGTTTAATATTATTAATAATATGAATTGATTCAAAAGTTTTAAATAAGAATAAGTCAACATTTATTTTTTTAGCAAATATTAAGTGGGCCAAGGGAGATTTGGACTGTTTGGTTTATGAATGGAATCAAAGTTTATAAATTTAAAAATTAAAATTAAATTAAATTTTTTTAATTTTAAGATTTATAAATTAAATTAAATTGAATATTAGTTTGATTTAATTTTTTATTTTATATTTTTTAATTATTTTGATCTTTAAATTAAAAATTTTAATTTTTTTAAATCAAATAAATTATTTTTAAAATTTAAAATTTTTAAATTAAGTAAAATCAAATTAATTGATTTAATTTAATTTTTAGATTTAAATCAAAATCTGCTGACCGGCAGTTTGATTGGTAAAGAGTCAAGCGGACAAATCCCACAATAGTAATATGAAATGACATGTGATAAGCTCTGAGTTCCTTGCATTCTTTCTCCATATCAATATCATGAATTATTTGATTCGTAATTATAATTAACTTTAACATATAATTATCAGATATTTTATCTAATAAAATATATTGTTATAATATTATAGATATTAAAAATTTTAATTTATTTTTAGATTTATTAAATATATTTTAATCTATTAAATTATCAAATTAAATAATTATTTTAATTCAATAAATAAAACATATTTCATGATTACATACCTGATTTTTCTTTTTTCATGGCTACCATTGATATGATCATCACAAAAAAATATACATACATATATATATATATATATATACTGTCAAATTTCTCATTGAATTAAGGATTGATTTAAGATTTAAAAAAAAAAATGTGCATAACAATTTAAGCTTCATAAATGAGAATAGGTGATGACAGAAATACAATTTATGGCGGGAGTATAGCTTATAAGGACATGGTGGGGCATTCTTCCTGACAAACCTCAATGAAGCCATGTCCTTGTAATAACTCTTCCCAACAACTTTCCCTGCTGCTATGAATTTCCGTCGGATAAGAAGGTTTTCAAGATGCTTCGTATTATTCAAAATTCATGCCATCTATACACGATTTCAACCTACAATCACCCCAAAATTTTATACTTCTCGCTATATTATAATACAAAGATTGTGGCATTTCCAAACTACCAAGGCAACAGCATAACTAACTAGTCGTTCCGATCATCGGAATCGCCAAAGCCCAGAAAGCGAATGCCGATATTCATATATATATATATATATATATATGAAAACTAGGCAATTCTGATATTGTAGTTTACATGGTAAAGAAGAACACATCACAGATCCCTTCTGCACATTGGGCAGGATGCATGCCTAAGAAGCCACTTATCTATGCATGGAAGATGAAACATGTGATGACAATGTGGCAAGCTTCGGACCGTCTCGCCGAGCTGAAAGTCCTGTGTAAATAAACAATGTCGTATAGAACCGAAAACTGACCAATTCGTAAAAGGATGAAGTAACTGCTAAAAAGTTGCATAGAGCCAAACCTGAAGGCAAACAGAACAAGCAACTTTCTCCCCTGAAGCATCCATATTGTTATTGCTTGTGATATTAATCTTGGGGATCTTTTCAACAGTATCTCCTGTTAATCCCTTAGCACCGCCGGTGTCAAAAATATTCTGCACCTCCTCGAAGCTTGTTTCAACCGCGCCCATCTGATTGAATCGAACATGTTGAAAGACTTGCACAATGTGGTAATTAATATGAAATGTAATCATGTCAACGGTAGTTCTTAGATGGCACAGCAGATTACCTGGCTCTGTACTGCACTTAACATGGCCGGACCGATTCGCTCACGGACAAGTCTGCCGCTAAGAAGGCTTGCAATAACATCAATCTGTCAAATCAAATACAAGCTTCATTACTTGAGTGCTAAATTTGAGATCAAATCAAGAACTAATCTTACATTGAAAGTTAATTAACAGTGGTAGGTAGCATGATGTACGTGAATCTTCAAAATTAGCTTTATAACTAAACATCTTCTCAAGGACATGAACAAGAGAGAGAAGCTTACCAAGTAAAGAAGACACCTAATTCCAGATTCATCAGATTGCCAAAGAAGAAGAGAAGATTCAAAAACTTCAATTGAGAAAACAGCTCCTGATATTGCTCCAACGGCGGCCCCTCTAACAAACCCACTTTCAGTTTCTTGGCCTATCAAAGCTCCGGTCATGGCTCCTAACAAGGTGCCAACTGCAGGCCAAAATGCCAATTCTTCAGCTCATAAATTCCAGAATAATAAATGCTTCTCGCTGATTCAAATTCAACAAACATAACAAGGAGAAAAACATACGAAACGGGCTTTAATTCAAAGGAAAACCAACAAAATCACTTGTAAAAATAAATGAAACCATTTCATATACAATTTGTAGCTTTAAAGAAACAATTTTTCATATCATTTTCACTAAAAAGCCATAATCTTCATAGAAAAATCTACATAAAGATTCAAAATACATGGATTGGGAGCTAATGCTAGAACATTATAAAACAAACCAGAACCAACATGCAGTTTGAAGCAATACCCACATCAAGAACATAAAACAAATCCAAGAATCAAATTCTAAACAATCAAGCAAATGTAAAAGGGAAAAAATAACAACTAACACAAACCTAAGGCAAAGAAGAAGATGAAGATCGCAGAGAAAATGTTTCCAATGATAGCAGAAACAGCAAAATTGCATGCTGCTTTAACCCTGTCAAGAAAATCTCCAAACAACGACAAGGATGACATAGAAAAACGAGATGGGTGAGGATTAAAAACAAGAAAAACTCCAAATTTTTCTTCTTTTTTTCCCTTTATTTTAACCTTTCACGATTCTATAAAAAAACCAATGTTAAAGGGGACAGTTCTTCTGATCCAAAAAATCAAAAAATCAAAAAATCAAAAAATCAAATAAAACCCGGTTTTTACAGAAGATATTTATCATTTTTATAGACACAGAAGGAACAATACACACCCGCCATATTGATTACACCTAGGATTTACTTGTTTCTCTTGTAAAAGATTATTTATTTATTTATTTATTTATTAAAATTTATTTTAACATAAAACCATAATTAGAATAAATTTATATATAAATATATCACATTTACTTTTTTATTTTTATATATGATTATTACCTTAACTTAAGTTAAATATAAAATAATATAATTTTTTAATTAATTTAATATAGTTAATAACATAAACATTAATATTTAACTTTAAAAAATTCATATATAAAAGAATTTTTATGAATAAAATCATTCATAAATTATTTGATAAAAACTGATTTACTTCCATTCATTACTTTAAAAAATTAAATTTAAACTTAATTTTAAAAATGAAAATAAATTTAAATTTATTTTTCAAATTCATAAATCAGTTCAATAATATACTCATTTACCACTTAAAATATATTAGATACCATTGTAGCAACCTTCAGTTCTCAGTTGAGTTTAATGATAATATTGAATTAAATTTTATTTATAAGATTAAATAATTTAATTTAAATTTGCTTTGTTAATAAATATTATGATTGAGTTTTGATCAAATTCAATTTTATTTTAAATATTTTTTATGAAGCTGAAATTAAATTTGAATTGTAAAATTTTAAAATTTTTTAAGATCGAAATCAATAAAATTAAATCAAATTAAACCTAAATAATAATTATCATATTTATTATTATTAATTACATTATACAAATTTAGTTGGTAAATTTATGTAATTAATTTATATATATTAAAATTAAATAAGTAGGAGCCACGATTAAACTACTCGCACTTAAAGCTTGTTATGTTTTTCTGCAACAGAAACTGACAACGTCTAACTCTTATAAATTTAGATCAGAGATATTTTTCCAAAATTCTAAGGATTTTTTCAAAATAAAATAATATTAATTTTTTTTAAAAATTTCATATCGAATCTCAAAAATGGTTATTTCGATAGATTATTTTTTTAAAAAAAAAATCATTATTTTTTATAATTCTTACAAAAATAAAACGATGGACGATCTGGCCAATGATGCTTTTTTAAGGTTCTTTCTGTCGCGTGTGTTTGAATGTCTAAAGCCACTTCTAACGACTTCTTGTACTTATTTGTAGAAGCAAGACGACGTTCACTTTGCCAAAAAACTCTTCTAATGTTGATTTCATCATCGTTGTAACTGGTCTAACATGTGTTGGTTGTAGACCATCTTCTCTGTCTGCACGATTCGGTCATACTAAACTAATATCAAACATCAAATGTACCTTCGTTCATTCTGGTAGCTGTAGTTTATAAATAATCATACCAACTTTAACCATAACGGGTATGCATCATCTGTATCTTTACATTAATTATTCGTCCTTAGTTTTCAGATATATATGCTCTCAGAATAGTTGCTATCAATACATTTTTAATACATCTTCTATCCAACCATTTAAAGCGTAAATATTCATTTTATGTTATTCATCATCTAATGATTCATTTCATGTTATTCATTATCTAACGATTGAGATTTTCATGAATTAGACTCCAATTCTTTTGATCACTCAAAGTTCTAATATCATATTAATATATCATTTAATTCTGATATGAATTGAACTAAACTAAATATCTTATGAAAATTAATGAATATGATTAATATATTATAATAATATTTTAAATATTGATATTCATATTTTAAAATTCAATAACTATTCACATGTAAAAATGTACTGAAATATATTATTCAACAATTTAAATTTAATGATACTTAAAAATATATTAAAATTAGTAATTTAAAATTTTGAATTTAACCACTTCTTAACTTAAATAAAATGTATAATATATTTGTAGCACCCTGAACTTGATAAAGTTTTTTAATTTTATCCCTTTCATTTTGATTTATTTCATTTTACCACCTCAACTTATTTATTTATATATTTTTAAATATATGTTGTTGTTAATTTATTTTCATTTAAAGTACATGTAATAAGCATGTCATATTTAATATTTAAATTTTTTTTTTTTTTGTAAAAGTTAAAAATATGTGATAAGTAGAATTGAGATATATAAATGATTATAGGATAAATTGAAAAATTATAATAAATAAGTAACTTACAAATTATGCCTAAATAAAAATAACATAAACCACGGATGATATTGCTGTGTTTTTTTCTGATGTGTTGATATATATGAATTAAAAAAAACAAATGCAGACGAGGATGATAATGAAGATGACTAGCACAGAAGATGAAAGGCTAGAAAAATGACGATGGTGATGGAGATGTGAAAAGGGGAAAAGAGCCATCTGAGCCCTTTTGCATGGAAATGCTGTTCTCTTTTATTACAAAAGATTGGTGCCAAGGTTACTGCTTGATTCATCTAAACTTTAATCTCAAGTTAATCAGATCAATTATGTGAATTCTTGGAGCCAAGGGGGGAAGTACGGCAAACACTGCTACATACAACTGTGATTCTCAACGGCATTTTGTACTGCCAAATTTACACAAGCAAAAACTCCCCAAGATGGCAGAGTGTGAGAGTTATCAGGAAAATTTTCCTATAGAAACAGCCTTTAGCCTGTCTTCATTGCTTCCCTGTGCAGCTCCGTTTCCGTCCATCCCTTCATTCCTGCCTTCTCCTTTCACTTCATTTACCAGGCTTGTACAGAAAATAAATGGCTTTCCTTCTCCCTCGTTTTGCTCTTCCTTTCTTTGGCAGCTGATGGGTGTCATGGAACTTGTGAGAAGGATTCTGTCCAAACGAAAACCGAATCAAATGCCAAGAATCATTAGGTGCCTGCTAAGTTTCCAATGCGGAAGGGAGTGTCTTTCCAGGTGGGTTAACTCCACCTCCTCTCACGGATGTGGAAGGCCCTTCTGCTGTGCTGGCTCTGCTGATAAGATTCGAGTCGATAAATACAACTATGACGGTGATATCATCATGGAAATGCCGCCGGACACCACGTTCTATTTTCTTCAAATCTGAATATCTCATCTCTCTCTTTTTAGCAGCTCCGTGCAAGGCAGCCTTCACAAGCCTCCGAGCAATTCCCTGCATTTAGACAAGTCCAACAAGCTATATAGTTTCTCGTATCTGGGCTTTATCAAATTTCCTAGCAATAATATATAGCAACTCCCAATCCGAGTATCTCATAGTTCCTTTATTTCCTTTTCATTTTCCCAACATGAAAGGAAGTTCATTTAGACATACAACCAAATTATATTAACTATGTAATAAATATTGAAACTAAGCACTGGAATAGACTCCTTACGCTGCGTGGGTGACTTTGAACAATATCAACAGCTTCTTGATTGCTAAGGTGTTCCCACAGCCCGTCAGAAGCCAATATAAGAAACTGATCATGAGACTGTAATTCGTGCACAGAGATGGACGGTTCGGAGCTTAAAATTGGCTTCGTAAAAGGTTCACGAAGACGGAACTTCGCATACAAGGGCTCTCTGTTAAATTCAGCCTTCTTCAAATATACATCACCGATGGATCTGGAAACCTGTGCTTTAAGAAAATATGTGCGCACATTGAACCTTACTATAAAATAGATGTATCGAAAATTAGCTCTTGAATTTATCAAAAAGCAAAAGACAAAAATCATTCTATTAAAAATTTGAACATATTGATTCTCACTATTCGTTATACATAGTCTCGTCTAGAGCTCATCTTAGTTAAGCATGGCTTGTAATATTCATCGAAAGCAATATCAATATGAGCTTACCGAAAAGAAGGTTATAATTAGAACACATTGTTGGTTCACCAAATTATGATGATTGTGACTGAGCACCATGAACACTGAACAAGAGAGCAGAAAAGCCCCTAGCCAAGTCCCCATAGAGAAAACCATAAACCGAAATGACAAGCATTTGCAAGATGCTAATTCTAATCAAAATGCTTCGATAAATTTTCAAAACATTTAAATGACATGTTTTAGATTTGATAAGAAAATAGCATAACATGTTGACGAAAATAAAGTTAACGTAATCAATACACGGAACTCACCTGTATCAATCCCTTCACTCGCCATACATTATGTTTTAAAACTACTATTCGCGAATCATCCGGGTGCATAGAGTGCATCTCCTGTCTGACCGACTCTATGCTCACGTTATGCTCCGCTGACAACTGGATGGCGAGAACCTCCCCAGTTGCTTTGACAAGCCTACCAAGGACAGCACGTGAATCGCCGAGGTTAGCAATGTAAAGGATACCCCCGCAGATGACACCCACCAGACAGCAAGACCCGACTGCTGCAATCTGTGGCTTCATAGGCCATTGTTTAGTTACAAAAGAAAGAAATCCCTCCTCGGTTGCTTGATATGCTTTCCTAATCGCATCAACAGACATGGATTGATGTTCTGAGGTGAGCCCTGAAAGATATTTCCACATTAGGTGAATCATCAAACAAAACATGATTCACAAAAATGCACCAAAGTTCGAAAGCAACTAAAAGAGCACCAAGTACCAAATCCAAAACAAAGAGGAAACATTTCCCAATACTTTAAATCAGTTGAATTCAAAATGACAAATGCAAATGAAACCCAAATCATGCTCTGAAGAAACCAATTTTGTTCGAGAAACACTATTAGGATTGTTGCTACTTACTCTTTAGATGCTGAAAAAGATGATCATTGATGAAGCGAGATGTCTCTGGACCTCCATGGCCATCATATATTCCAACAAAGGTGCCAAACGGACCAGAATCAAGAGTACTCAAGGAACCGGATTCAAGCTGGCTTTGATCTTCAAGTAAATTATTTGCCTGCACAACGGCCATAGAGAATTCACCATTCACATGCTGTCCCATGTCTTTGTACCAAAGCAGACCATCTTGCCTGCCTGCTGGATCCGAGCCAGTATGAACATAAAGCTCTGAAGACGGCCACCAGCAGGCCCTCAAAAAGTTTATCAACCTTGATAACATCCCTCATCTCAACAGAACCAGCCTCCAATTCCTCCACATCCAAAATTTGGATGCAATAATTTCACTACTTCTACCAAGCCTCCAACTGCAGCAGAAACAATTAAACAAGTGCTGTAAAAACAAATCAAACTCCACTGTAAGACAATAACAATAACTCATTTTCCCATTACAAGCTAAATAAAGAAAGCATGCATCCTGATTCTTAATCTCAGTTACAATCCCATTCGCTAGGGATTTTCCCAGCAAATTGAAAACCCATATCCATTCCAGCTTCAAACATCAAAATAACCAGAACCCTTCAAAAAAATCTAAACTTTATCTTTTATTTTTTCAATTTTAGCAATAACTATAATTTCCAGACAAAAAGGGATAACCACAAACTACCACGACTATAATAACCAGTTACTTGAAGACAAATAATGCTGACACTGCTCGTCATAATGACCATACAACAACTTGAATTGTCACTTCAACTATAACACTGTCAATCAAAGCAACAGAAGTTCCTCTTTTTTTCCTATTTTCGGAATATTTATAAGTTATTACGACAAGCATAAGTCAAAACTTAATCATTCAGACTTAAACCAAACACAAAATTCCCCACCAATCAATGCCAAACAACAGCAAAAAGAGATTCGTTCTAATTATCAGTCAAAAAAAAAGGAGGAAAAAAACAGATAGACAAAGCAAAAAAATGGAAAAAAAGAGAAGAAACTTACAATATAAGATAAGCTTTACCCGTTCAGCAACTGAATTACAGGAGATGACAAGGTTGGAGATCCAAAACAAAGAAAGAAACGCTTGTGGGTCTAAAAGGATTAGATCGGTAGATCAATGATATCAAATCAAGAACCCGTAAAGACGTTAAATTTGGGTTCTTGAACTGTCTAAGGAGTTGTAGCTTGCAGGTTCTGGACCTTTTCACCATAAATTGCTGCTGTTTCTTGATCCTTTCCAGTTAGAGAGAGAGATTATTGGGAGTTGAAAGAGAGGTGAAGTAGATAAGAAAATTTGTTCGAAACAGTGGAGATTAAAACCACAGGAAATATCTTGAAAAAGCAGACAAAAAGTTTCTTCATAAAAAGAGAATGAAAGAAAATCAACTAATCGACGGCTGATATTTAGCCAGCAATGCTATTGTCTTAACCCTCGTCTCCCTTCTAATCTTATGCTTAAACTTTTTATAACAAAAAAACTGTTAATTACATTTAAATATGATTTAATATTTAAATCACATTATTTAAAATTTAATTAAATTTAATTCATTAATTTTATAGATTCATGGTATTATTTTATGTTATATATGAAATATGGTAAAATAATTAATATATTATATAAATTAATTATGTTACATAGAACCCTTTGTTTCCTATCCATAATCTTGACTCATTTAAAATTTGTATTCAAACTAGTCAAATTTAATAATTTATACATTTTAAGTATTTTGATATTAAACAAGTTAAAAAAAAAAAGCATGCCAGTTTCAATGTCGTTTTGATCACCAGTGATGTCGTTTGGCTGCATCTGTTCCATGAGTCCCTGAAAGGACTAAAACAAAGACCTCTCGTTCTGTCATACACCAGAACTAGAACAACTCTGAACTCCACGGCATGAAGAAAATCTTTAAGACACCCACGCGACAGTTCTCTCATAAACTCCGAAAATCTCAAAAATCCTGATCAAATCCCCGCAGTATTTAATATGGACACACTGTTATTGATCTCCCCAATATCTCCTTCATCCGGCGATGATTCCGATATACCCGAATCATGGTATGGGAATATACAGTATCTACTCAATATATCAACGATGGGTTTGTTCTTTTGCATCTTTATTTTCGTCTTCGTCAAGCTTCGCAGCGATCACCGAAGAATTCCAGGCCCATCTGCCCTAATCTCTAAGCTCCTCGCCGTGTGGCACGCAACCGGGAGGGAAATAGCTCGCCACTGTGGAGCTGATGCCGCTCAATTTCTAATAATTGAAGGTGGCAGCTTCGGTTTGTTACTGAGTATTGCAGTTTTATCGATTTGTTTTATTCTTCCGTTGAATCTTTATGCTGGTACTGCTGTTCTTGCTGATCAGTTCTCGAAAACCACGATTAATCACATTGAAAAAGGTTCGGGCATTCTGTGGATTCATTTTGTTTTTGTTGTTTTTGTTGTTGCTTTAGTTCATTTTGGTATGTCTGTTATTGAAGAGAGGTTAAAAGTTACTAGATTTAGGGACGGTAATGGGAATTTAAGTGACCCAAATGCAAATTCTACTGCCGTTTTTACTATTATGGTTCAAGGGTTACCGAAAAGTTTAGGTGATGACAGAAGTGTTCTGCGCGACTATTTTCATCATAAGTATCCTGGTAAGGTATTTAAGGTTATTGTGCCCATGGATCTGTGCACATTGGATGATTTAGCTACTGAGTTGGTTCGGGTTAGAGATGAGATTACTTGGTTGGTTGCCAGAATTGATTCTAGACTTTTACCTGAAGATAATGATGAAGTTCTGGGAGCCAATTTTGTTGAGAGATTACGTGGTTGGATGGCTTATTTGTGGAAAAGAGTGAAGTACCTATGGGATCAGATAATGGATAGGTTTGGTTACTCGGATGAGGAGAAGTTGAAGAGGTTACAAGAAGTGAGAGCTGAGTTGGAGACTGAATTGGCAGCATATAAAGACGGCCTTGCGCCTAGTGCAGGTGTTGCTTTTGTGGTTTTTAGAGATGTTTATACTGCTAATAAAGCTGTTCAGGACTTTCGGAATGAGAGGAAGAGGCGTTTTGGTAAGTTCTTCTCTATTACAGAGTTGCAGTTGCAGAGAAATCAATGGAAAGTTGAAAGAGCTCCATTGGCAACAGATATTTACTGGAATCATTTGGGTCTGACAAAGATGTCCATGAGGCTTCGGAGATTGGTTGTGAATGCCTGCTTACTGTTGATGCTTTTATTCTTCAGTTCTCCTCTTGCAGTCATAAGTGCTCTGACAAGTGCTGGCCGAATTATTAATGCAGAAGCTGTGGATAATGCCCAATTGTGGTTGGCCTGGGTGCAAAGTTCCAGTTGGTTTGCGTCCCTGATCTTCCAGTTTCTACCCAATGTGATTATATTTGTAAGCATGTATATAGTAGTTCCATCGGCCCTTTCTTATCTTTCCAAGTTTGAGCGACATCTGACTATATCTGGGGAGAACAGAGCTGCTCTTCTGAAGATGGTTTGCTTCTTCCTTGTAAACCTTATCCTGTTGAGGGCTCTGGTCGAGTCTTCTTTAGAAAGTGCGATCTTGAAAATGGGTCGTTGTTACTTGGATGGTGAAGATTGCAAGAGAATTGAACAATATATGAGTGCATCATTTCTCTCAAGATCTTGCCTCTCTTCTCTGGCATTTCTAATCACATGCACCTTTTTGGGGATATCTTTTGATTTATTGGCTCCAGTTCCCTGGATAAAGAAGAAAATTCAGAAATTTCGTAAGAATGATATGCTCCAGTTAGTCCCAGAGCAAGCTGAAGAATACTCCTTAGAAAATCAGACCATAGATCATCTTCGGACACCGCTGATACCTGGTAATCTTTTTGATTCCCCCAGTACAAATATTATACAACCAGAAGGGCAAGATCTCAATGAATATCCAATCAGCAGAACCTCTCCCGTCCCAAAGCAGAAATTCGATTTTGCGCAATATTACGCATTCAATTTGACAATATTTGCCCTGACCCTGATATATTCATCATTTGCTCCGCTTGTGGTCCCGGTCGGTGCAGTTTATTTTGGGTATAGATATGTGGTCGACAAGTACAACTTTCTATTCGTGTACAGAGTGCGGGGGTTTCCTGCTGGCAATGAAGGAAGGTTGATGGACACGGTATTGTGTATCATGCGGCTTTGTGTTGATTTATTCCTTCTATCTATGCTTTTATTCTTTTCAGTCCAAGGAGACTCCACCAAGTTGCAGGCTATTTTCACTCTGGGATTGTTAGTGATGAACAAACTATTGCCTTCTAATGATGATGGTTTTCAGCCAGCACTTCTACAAGGTGTCCAAACAATTGACAGTGTCGTAGATGGTCCCATCGACTATGAGGTTTATTCGCAACCCAGGTTCGAGTGGGATACATATAATTCATGAGTAATGCATCGGTTTTCAAGATTATACAGCACTTACAGGGTTTCGCCATTGATCTCAAGAGTAAGAAAGCTGATCAGGTGTTGTAGGTTCTTTCCTGATACATGTGTATTCCTTTCTGCTGGTTTTGAATACCCTTGTGAACTGTATTCTAGCATGTTAGAATCTATTACCGCAGTTGATTTTATTTGATTGTACATAAACAACTCTACTTTCATTCTTTCTTCAATTCTATGGAGTTCTTGAACCAAAAATGAATAGACGAACATCTTAAAGTTATAATCTTTGAGGAGAGAGCCTTCATTCTCACATGTTAAGAAGAAAAGAATGCTTTCTTAACGAATAAAGTGAATTTGATGGTGGATGACTGTGATAATGGTGGATAAGAAGTGAAGGGCTCATGCCATTACTTATATGTTGATGAAATTCATCTATATATTGCAACCAACCAAACTCCAGTCTTCTTCTCATTTGAACAATGCCCCTTTGTTGCTTCTCACTTAGAAAAGGAAATTAAAAGCAGGAAATACAAGAAGAAAGGAAAAGGACCATGCATCATCTACATGTTAAAACTACCCTTGTAAATTTGATTTTTACAGTAAATTTTAAACTCAATCCATGAAATTAAAAATTGAAAAATCAAATCAAATTAAATATAAATCAAAAAAATTTAAATCGATTAAAATTGAAAACTTGAAAATCGAGCCATGAAATGATAATGAGCGTATTATTATTATATAAAATGATATTATTTTTTAATTTAGTATTTTAATTTTTCAATTGGTTCAATTAATTAAAGGTACGTCCAAACTAAAAACCAAAAATAAAAGATTAAACCAAACTAAAAAATGCAATCAGAATTATCAAAATATTATGGATTTAGTTGGTTTAATCCATTTTTGATAATTTTTATTCATTCTTGCTTAGATTTTTTTAAAAATACAAAAAACTTTTAAAATTTTCAAAAATAGAAAAATATGTATTTTTTCAAAAATATGAAAATCAAGAAATTAATTTTCAAAATATGATTTTAAAAAAAAATTCATATTAGACATATAATATATTAAAAAGATATAATTTAAGTATATTTGAAATATATATTTTGAATATTCAAAATTAAAAGTTTAAATTATTAATTTTTTAATATTAATTTAAAATAAATTTCAATCATCTTTAATCTTAAAATTCATTTTTATAAAAAAAATATTATATTTTTATAAGTATTTTGAAAAAAGTGACATTTATATAATCATGCTTGTTTTGAAAAATCTTGATTTCAAATTCAGAGTGGAGTAGTTTTATGTTATTTTTTCAAGAATAATTTAATTTTATAAAAATAAAAATGATCAATATTATTTAAAGATTATAAATATAAAATACCTATTTCAAATTGTGAAATATATTTTTAAAATGAAATAAATCAAAATAATAGAGGAATTTTACGGTGAAAGCAACATCAGAATAGCAAATGGTCCACGGCGAGACTGATATATACCCGATATCGACACGTTTCACTGTCATCCACTGCACTTTCTCGAATCAGTCTGCTTCCGTCCCCCTTCCCTGCTTGCCCTTTTCTTTGTCTTTTCAATTTCTACTTTTGTTCTGGTTAACAACGAAGTTCCGTAGCAGCAGCTGATGGCGTTTTTTGCTAATTACTTACTTGCTGTTCCCGTTGACCCTTCGACTTACCCTTGTAAAACTTCCCTCCATAATTACTATTCTTCTTCTTCTTCCTCTACGGCTACTGGGTCTTTATCCGTTTCTTTACCTTCGTCTTTCTCCGCTTATGAGGCTAAATTCCTCCCTATCTTCCCCTCACTTCCAAGAATCGGACCCAAAGGTAACTTCTTTATTCTAATCCTTGTTATGGTAAGTTCATAACTTGCCTGATTTCATTTCAATTAGTTGATCGAATCCGAACCTTCTTTCCAGTTTCTGAAAAAGAATTCCATTTTGAAACTCAATTAAATGCCTTTGAATTCTTCTTGACTTCTTAGTATGTTCTTTAGTTTTATTTTTGGTTGTCAATTTTTGTTTTTGTTTTTGAAAAAAAAATGTATGAGCTGCTCAACAGTGAGACCAAAAGCACAAGAATCAGAAGCGAATATAGCAGCAGCAGAAGAAGATGCCTTTACTCATTTCAAGCATCTCCTCCTTCCAATCACAGATAGAAATCCTTATCTTTCTGAAGGCACTAGACAGGTCTTTTTTCTTCTACCTAGTTGATTGATTTCTCTGAACTGCTCTTTTGATCAGCCAATGATGATTCAGTATCATATTTATACGATAACATTGCGCTCGTTTTTGCATCCTGGAATAATCAATTCCCATGCCATGCCACTCTGGTTGGAAATTTCTGGTCTCTTTTTCGATATCAGACTCCCAATGTAGAATGAAGCTTGTGATTCCTTTTCATTCTGATGAATTTCTTGACAGGCTGCTGCTACTACTGCTGCCTTGGCAAAGAAGTATGGGGCTGACATCACTGTTGTGGGTAAGAACTGCCTTTCTGTGGCATGAAGCTATAATAGCAAACCAAGCAAGAAGTATAGGCTCTGCTTTTTGTCTTATAAATTCTTAAGGTAAAGATTCCATGTCACATGCTTTGCAGTTATCGATGAAACCCCGAAAGACTCCTTGCCAGAGCACGAAGCTCAAATGTCTAGCATCCGTTGGCATCTTGCTGAAGGTTTGTATGTGATTATGATTCTGTATTTCTTCAAGTTGTCTCAAGCTGTTGTGCAAGTTTCACAGAGAAAATACATGTTCTTTCTGTAAACAAGTCTGTAAAACTTTAAATCCATCAAATTGAACCAATAACAAACTAACCTGTATGGTTTAAGTTTCTAATAATCAGTAAATGCTGTTAATGATAGGAGGATTCCAGGAGTTCAAATTGTTGGAGCGGCTCGGTGAAGGAAACAAGCCTACAGCCATCATTGGTGATGTAGCTGATGATCTAAACCTAGATTTGGTAGTGATAAGCATGGAGGCAATTCATTCCAAGCATGTGGATGCTAACTTGCTGGCAGAGTTCATCCCCTGCCCTGTCTTACTTTTACCATTGTGAAAATGCTACCACTCAAAAAGGATCCAGGTTTCTCCAGGTGGGCAATTTCAGTCTTATCCTACATGTTTGCTTTTCACTTGTTAGGTAACTTTGACCAGGAAATTCGCCCCTCAGATAGACTCGGGCGGTTTCTACAAGTTACTCCGCCTGGTCTGGGTGTAGATAGATCTGCCTGGAGAAGGAATCCATCCAAATATTAATGGTGTTTTGTTCATATTTTCTTTTTTCCTCTGGAGAAACTTTCACTTGTCCTTGTCATGAATGGCATCGGGAATCTTAACTTGGCGGCATGTTTAACCTTTAAGTTCATCATGACCTCTTTTATATCCACCCTGCCGCTAAACTAGAACCCTGCCGATGATGGGGTCAAAATGCTTTTAGTCATACATGCTGGCTATAAACAAGCAAGTTTCGTAAACCTTTTAATTTACTCAGAACTTGATTTATTTATTATCGAATTAAATTAATTAAAAATATATTGTTCTAGTTAAATTGTTCAAATTGATTACAAAATTTCTTTAACCGCCAATTAGTTGTTGATTAATCAGATTTTTAAAAATTTATTAGTTAAATCAAAATTTTTAAAAATTTGTTAAAAGTTTTATCACCTTATTATGATTAATTATATTGCTAATAAACTAATAAATGAATATTAATTTATTATTGTTTGTTAAATTAAATTATAATTGACAATATAAGTAAATAAATAATATTAATGTACAACGTACCTTCCAATGAATGACTGCAATGAATAAAAATAAATATTAATTAAACATCAAGAATTTACAACATTACATAAATGTTAAGAGTGCCAACATCTAACAACAACAACAATGGTAGTAATGGAAAGAGCTCCAATTCAGCCTCGGTTCAACATAAGAAAATAGTAGTCATATCATGGTATCAGACCTTGCAGGCAACCTCCTGAAGAAATTCAGAGGAACGGAAGGGAGCTTGTGGCGGAATCTGGGATGCCTTAGCACGTAAATGCCAATGAGAAGAGCCACAATTTGAAAGGGAGTGACATAGAGAACGAAAGCAGCAATAAGACAGAATACAACGAACAGAGTTGTTGCTCTAGGGTCTCTCCAGCTTAGCAATGATTGGAATCTTTCCCCCTGAGTTGCTAGGTCGCCGACAACGGTCTGAACCCTTCCTGCTATACTTCTGAGTCGATCATATCTCATCCTTACCATGTCTGATGATTTGGTAGTTGGGAAGGTATCAAATTCTTCATCAAGTTCGTCAGGATGGGCTGCATCAGCATGTGAAAGTCGGGTGTCCATGTGAGGAGGGTGCCTTGGCCTCCACCTGTAGTTCCAAATACCAATCAAGAAAAGGTAGAGAAAAACTGTGGGAAGTATCAGCTCAGGATAGAGGACCAGAATAATAAAAAGAACATGAATCAGAATGGTAGTAAGCGGATTCTTCCAATTGCATATCTGATCGAACCATTTTCCAACAGCAATCAACCCTCTTAGAACACCCATAATTCTAAAAAAATTGGCTTTGCTCCGTCTCATGCTCCACATATGTGAATCCACATCTAGCATGTGTTCCACGACCTCTTTCCTAAGAGGAGGCTCGGCTCGGCTCAACCTCATGGAAACAATCTGCATTGCTTGATGCCTCAAGCTGTCAAGCTGGATCACAGATAACGGATGGATGTAATGCATCTTGGGTAACAAGGGGTGTGAATACATATGCAACATATTGATCAATGATGAGCATGTGAACCTCACTGCTAATTGGACTTCACCCATCTTCTTGACGCCCGAGGGTTGCAGCACAATAAGAGGATACGAATGTGTGTAAACCCTGTTAGTTTCAAGTGTTGATAGTCGAATTCTGACTTTCCCAATTCTTGAATCCTTTCCTCCGCTTCCTCCATGTATATGGCCATTGTCATATACCCCTATTGTAATGACAGTACATGGATCGAAAACTTCCCAAGTGTATTGTTCATTCCACTTTGGAGTAAAACTGTCAACGATAGTTCTCGTTCGGATCCATTTCTGCCCATATTTAGCTACACAGTATGCATCAGTGGTCCCTCGACCATCCTTGTTCTTAACGGGGATCAACCCCACAGCGTTTAGAATCCCCAATTCCAAAATCCCAATGCTTGGCCTCCATAGTTGCTTTGCCGTTGGCCTGAGGTCGCTGCTATAGTGCGTTGATTCATCCAGAACATGATAACCACCATCCAGACAAACCCTCAAATGGATCCTACTGGCGAATTTGATCTCCTTCTTGGGATCCACTTCTCCGATCACATGCTTCTCAAGATTATACCACCTGGTATTAACTGGCTTATGATCTAACCTTCTCTGCACAAGCTGTAGAGGTATCACACACTTGCCCAAAATTTCATCTTTGTTTGATGCTACTCTGTCTTCCACAGTCAAAATTAAAGGATCCTCAAAAGGTTCAGCAGCAACAAATATCAAGTCATCATTCCACATGGGATGAATACTCCTGCTTTGCGATACTCTAGTTCGCAATGCTTGGTTACCGAAGGTGACCTTCACGAAAGCTTCAGGGACCCTGCTTTTATCACTAGGCAGCAAGTCCTGAGCTTCAATTACATTCACTCTAACATACCAAAGCTTGGGCGACAGGTACACCTTGGATCGAATATTTGTGACCCCTTCAGGACCAACAGCTGCTGCATCTGAATGCCAGGCGTCTGGAAATGCCTCGTCTGCTTGAGTCCCCATCCAAACAGCCAACATCAACTCCCCATGCTTGATTTTATCCCCTTTTCGATCTGCCAATCTATACCACTGCGGTGCCAATGGGCTATCAGGCGGTACCCGTTTGGGGATATCATTCAATTCAAACATTATCTTCCCTATCAAATCATCTAAAACAACGTCTTTATCTTTCACTGAAACCTCCAAAATCGAAGCTTGAATTCTCTCCTTCGAGAAAGCAAAAACCTGGTTCCACTCAGGGTTTGTCTTCTTCTCAAAATGCTTAGTAACCCCCTTGTAGTTCCCCATCTTCACCTCGACATAAGGATCACAGCTACCTGTAACATCCTTCCCAGGCAAGTCCCTAGCTTTCACCACTCGGACGTATAGATATTGCATTTGCTCCACGAGGTCATAGGTGCAGGATAGCTTATCGCCTGTAACAGCTCCCGCACCAATGTTTGGTGATGTCTCCTTCAAAGCGAAATCTACAGCTTGTGGAGGCTTCTGCATTTTTGCTTGATTCTCAGAGATGCACAAACACCACTAAGAACGATTATGCTATGAGAAACAAAGACTTGGGTGAAAGTTGTTGATCAGAAAGCACAAAAACCTGCAAAAGCAAAACAAGAAAACCATAAGATAAACATTACTACTATTATTAACTTTAATTATTTGGATACTAGAAATAAAAAATGAAGACAGTGAAGTTTAAGGGCGTATATTGGACTTTAAAGCAATGATTGTTGGTTAATTTTCCAACTCTGAACCAACGGATGTCTGCTGTAATAAATGAACACCCATTACATAAAAACACAAGCAACCACCAAAATTCAAGTTTAGAAAACCACAAGTAATGAATTAAAGAATTCTTTGCACATAACTTGAAAGAGTGGATAAATAAATTTTCAAATTTCAACAACTACTCAAACTAACTTCAAACCACATTACCCTTCACTCTTATAATATCATTATCCAAAGAAGAAGAACAATAAGGAGTTGGAGTAAACGTTTCAAGGTGCAAGAATTGATTAACAAAAGAGAAAACAGAGCAAGATATGAAGTTGAAGAGGGAGCTAATAAATAGAAAAGAAGAACATATGGAGTGACTGTGATCTAACAAAGACTGGATCTGCTGCTATAATCAATCACAGAACCTACTCACTACCAACTTTCTGTAGCCTTTTGTTTTACTGTTGAAGGTAAGTTAGAGAAGAAAAATTTAAAAGAAACAAACTGGGTAGCAAAACTGAGGAAAAATGATGTAAAAAATCAATAAAATCCATGATCAAAGCAGGTATAATTAACATAAATGCAATGTAAGAGGAGATGGTGGGTGTTAAATCTTACAAATCCAAAACAACAACAGTTGGTGAGCTTGGAATTCATATAACGAGATGAAAATTTTGTTTAACAGTGGGAAGACAACAAGATGGTGGATGATTTTTGATAGGTCCATACTCTAAAACTAAAGAGTGGAGATGATTGGGTCAAGTGTTATTGAAATGTTGAAAACAACAGGTAACTTCTTGCATCCAAACGTCATCAATGCTTATGTCCATTCTTGTAGTTGAGAAAATTTAATGGCAGAAAATTGGTGTTAGGTGTAGTTGGTTCTGAATCATTATAGCCTTTTCCAACTTGCCTTCCTTGCATTTCCTTCATGTTATTCATATTCTTTACTGTCTAAACTTGGAAACACTGTATATGATGTGCGAAAAATTATGATTATTTTTCATGCATGCGGCAAGTGCATGAGTGGTATCAAATAATAAAATGAAATTAAATCAACTTTGAATTAAATGCTTAGGAAATCAACATCTTTTTGAAATCAAACAATCAAGAAACTAAGATTCAAATCAAAAGTCACTAATTAAAATTCAATGATAAAAATAGGGGATAGGAATATGGTTTCGAGTATTCAAAATAACCGCATGATTAAAGTGATTTAATTACTCTTTCAAATTAATTAAATCTATCTATTAAACTATCAATTTGATCAATTAAATTCAAACTATCATTCTATTATTTAATCAAACCAAATCAATAATAAAATAGAATTAAATATAAATCTTGTAAAAGTAAAACAAAATTATAAATACATTTGTTTTATTTTAATTCTCGTTTTATTTATTCTGTTTTTGTTTTGTTTTATGTGGTTATGTATTGCTATAGTTCTCATTATAAATACAAGGATGCTGAAAACTATTTGCAAAACTGACTTCTTTAACTCTTTTCCTTTTCAAAATTATTCTTTAACCTTTTTTATTTTTAAAAATTTCATTTTTTTCATTTTTTGTATTTTGTATTTTTTTAATATATAATACATTATTTCCTATAAAATGTGTTTTGAAATTAAAAATTATTAAAATATGAAAGGTATATTATTTTAAATTAATACTAAAAAATAATAATTTAGAATTTTAGTATCAAATACTTAAAACATATATATCAAATACTTAATATATACTAAAATAGTGTTTTTTTTAAATATTTGTTAAGTATATTATACGCATATGATACTCTTTTTTATAATTTTTCAAAAAATTCATATTTTTAAAAATAATTTTTTTTAATTCCATACTTTTATATAAAAGATCATATTTCTATATTTTCAAAATTGTTCTTCCTTGGTCATTATTTGTTTCCCTTTTGTCAATTATAGGCTATGTTTTTCTTTTTTGTTTGCATTCCTTCTTTAATTTGCTCTTGTTGTGATTTGTTGAATTCTCAATTTTCTTGAGTAGTCCAATGCAATTTAATTTTCTATCATTTCTTTCTTTCTTTACTATTATTATTATTATTATTTCATATTAATTCAATTTGTTTGCTTTTATTTTGTTATTCCTTTCTCCTTTTCATTTGTTTATTCTTTTAGGTACTCTAACCTTTTCCATGACATTAAATACATAGAATGATACCCATCACATCTTTCACATTCATGACGGTTCATTCTAACTTCCTCTTTTCATATTTTTTTATTCTTTCATATTTTATCATTGAAGACACTGATCTTCTAAAAGAGAGGAAGATAAATTTGTGCTGGTGTCATTCATGTTTTTCGTATTCCGGACATCTTCAACATGTGTTGTGGCCTTGACAATGAATGTATGCATCACTCGATACTTACAAGTGAAAATTTATTTGTATGTTAGGATTAATAATATTTAAGTGCGTTGACTTTTTTGCTTTAGCTTGTTTGTTACACATTGCTCATAAATAAACAGATAAATGTGACATCTCACTTACTTTATCATTATTCTAAATTGGATTAGTTAAACAAAACAAGAATGGAAAACATGCTATTAAAAAAGCTTTCAATAAACTACTTCGCTAGGTTGTTTATTTAAGTCGCAGGAGTAAAGAGGTTGCTTCTCCTTTTATTCTTTATGAAATCAAATAGATTAATCTATGAGTATGCAAAGTACTCTAGAATCATGTTTAAATAATATGGGTAAAGAGTTTGTTCCTCCTTTTATTCTCTATAAAAAGAAATAACATGTAATAGAGAAGTTTTGAAAGAAGAAAAAAATGAAGAAAAGAAAAATATATATATATACACACATAAGTTTATCATAAGGAAATAAACACTAATTCAAGAGATGATTAAGTTAAGGTTAGAATGATATTTACATCTTGCTAGATATGATGCATTTTATATAAACATGGTGAAAAAAGCAAGTCTTTAATATTTATTTTTATTATTCTTGGATACCTCAGATTGTCATATTTGATAATTATATTATTGCAAATGTGTTCATTGAAATATGGTTCATATGATTTGTTGAAATATTGTGTTACTAAGAACATGATTTTGTGCTTTGCTTAGGGATATATAAAAGTTTAAGTTATGGGTATTTTGACGAGTGTAAAATTTATATTAATAATTAATACAACTTCTCAGTCATATTCATGTATTTTAATGGCTTTGTTTTTTTTTTAATTAATAAATTCTATAATATTCTTATCTTTAGTCATACCTCAATGTGCTGAATGAATTTGGAGCTTAAACTGAGTTAAAGTGGACTTGAATGACGTTCCATGTTACAATAATCATGTTATACTCCATGCACATGTATGATGAAGAACTTCCAAAATGTAAAAATTCATTCAAAGAGAGAAACATAGATTCTGGAAAGTTGGACCTCCACTTGGACCTTATCTTACTCAAGGTCCAAAATTCCAACAACTTATCTTGGATGTCATCTTGCTGCCATCCCAAGTTCCACAATGTTTCTAGTGTGAGATTAAATTAATTAATTATCTAAAGGAAAACTAATCATATATATTAGATAAAAAATAGTTGTTTTCCCAACTATAAGTAGAATAGTTGGTGCCCTAGAATATGATTATTCATTATTATCATTATCATTAGACATTAGACATTATATTAGATTTTATTTTTGAAGGAAATACTATAGAATTATGTTTAGATCTAACTGTCACTTTTCATTTCTTTTCCTTTTTATTTTTTTTAGTTCTTAGTTTATGTTTTTATTTTTCTTGGAGAATTGATTTGTGGAATTCACTTATTGGGAAATGAAGTGGATTGATTCTTGCATTTAATTGAAGTTTTTCTTTAATCTCTATTTTTAATATTTATGGATTCTTTAATTAGTTTTTCATTGTTTACTTTTATTTTAGTTAATATGTGTGGCTAAATTACTTTTAGGGATATGAAATGCTAACATTAATGTGGTTCTTGGATTGATTAGATCTTGATTTTATGATTTTTCTATTATTGATTACAAGATTGATACATGTGCATATATTTGAATTGATCATTCATTTATATGATTTTCTAATATTTGGGTATCAGATTACAAGATTTTTGAATAAAGTTTGATGTATTGATCTATAAAATTCTAAGTAGTTATGTATTTAGAATTTTGTTTTACTTTTTTTTACACGATTTATGTTTAATTCTATTTTACTTTTGATTTGATTTGATTGAATAATAGAACAACAATTTGAATTTGATTGATCAAATTGATGGTTTAATAGATAAATTTAATTACCTTGAAAGAGTAATTAAATCACTTTAATCTTGTAACCGTAATAATAATTGAAATAATTTAATTTGATTATTTTGAATCTATGAATCCATTAATAGATGCATTCATATTCCTTACTTTTATTTATTGTTGATTTATAATTATTTTACTTTTAATTTGAATCTTGATTTATTGATTACTTAATTTTAAAAATATTAATTTCCTAAACATTTAATTAGAAGTTGATTTTAGTATTTGATTCAATCATAAATTAAATCGATCCCTTGAATATGATAATCTGAAATTTAATTTCACTTTATTACTTAATACGATCCATGCACTTGCTGTTTGCGCAAATAATATAATTTTTGAACATCAGAAAATGAAAAACAAGAAAATAAAGTCATAGAATAAAATAAAATAAAGTTAAAAATGAGGATCCTCGTGAGTAGGATCAAATGGTGGAGTGGCAGGCAGAGGTGGGTAAGGAATGCCCATATGGCGCATCATAGCATCTATACGCCCGCGAAGATCATCGACTGCAATATCCAACTGATTACTCAGTGCTTCTATTGCAGCACCCTGTGCATCTAATTGATGACGAACATACGACTCAAAGTTGGATGTAGAGGACTCATGGACACTATCATCATTATCACCGTCAGAACGAAGTTCCTCCGTATCTGCTCCCGGAGGACGGGGAAGATAGCGTGGAGCTAAAACAGGTGCACCATTTTGTATGATCACAATACCAGCACGAGTTAAAAGTTGGAGATCAAGAGTAGTTCGCCCATGCACAAGCGTCCATGTATCCTTGTGGGCCTCATAAAGGTTGAGCACAATGGCAAGAGAAGTGATCCAACCTCCACACGAGATGGTACCCTCGCTTCGGGTTCCAATTTCAACCAAACGACGCGCTAAATCATGGCCAACATTAAATTTCTCTTGGAAGTGCATATGACGCAGAACAACAAATTCATCGAATTTGATAGTATGATGACTGTCTCCTCTAGCATATAATCCATATGCTAAAAATTTATGCATGATTGCAAAGGCTGGATTAAGGAAGACAGAGGCACGCGAGCGGCTAGGAACGTAAGGATCTTGTTGGTCAGTAGCAGCAGTCCAAAATTCATGATTACGAGAATCACGACGATATACAACAGCTACATCATGGTGCCAACCAAACAAACGATTAAATTGTTCTAAGGTAAATTCAAAGTCACAATGACACAACCTAAATTGAATAATAGAACGAGGATAGGAAGTAGTAGAATATTCAACAGTGCTCAAAAATTCTAACGTAGGCTCAACATAGCAACAACATGTGAAAGATTAAGGTTCATGCTACGTAAAGAGTCAGCAATTTGAGTATCTAAGCCTAACACTTTCAATAACTCCCAATCAAAAAGGGGCATAGGAACCATTTTTAGTTTCTCCAAATTTTACGTCTTTCAACAGCGAATGTAGGAAGAGGAGGAGGATGCGTACTGGCACTTCTAGTGTTAGTACTAGAAGCAATAGCTTTACCCTTATCTTGTTGAATGGGATTAGTCTGTCCACGTGATTGCATGGTGTACAATGATAAATAACTACAAAAATATGCCAATATAAATTAATATCAAGAATATAACTAAGTGAATTGAGTAAACCATTAAGGTCCAATAATAACAACCATTTAATAAAACACACACAGACAAGACAAGGTGCATCAACGTACGCAAGAGTCATGAAAATTGCCATGAAATAGCATCACAAAGTGAAGAAGAATGATAAAAATAACACTAGGCTGAAAAAACAATAACAAACCAACTATATGAAAATAATAATACTACTAATAATAATCATAATGATAAAAATAAAAAGAAAAAGAAAAAATAACAAAAGAAATAAAGCAGTAAATAACACAACAAAACATAATAATAGAAAAAAATAAAGAAAATGCCCAAAAAATTAAAAAGAAAGACAGAAAAAAATAACATGACAAGAACTAAAAAATGCAACAAAGAAAAGAAAATCATGGAAAAAGAGAAAATAATAAAAAATGAAATAAATAAAAAATAAATAAAAAACTTAGAAGAATGAAAAGAAACAAACAAGAAGATGAAAAAAATAAAGTAAAGAGAAACTTACCTACAATGTGGTATGGAAAAAGGGCAAGAAAAAAGAAAGAAAGAAGCTTCGAAAATGGTGGAGAAGAAAGAAGAACAAGAGAAGAGAGAGAATAAAAAGTAAAGAAGGAGAAGAGGGGGAAGTTGACTTGGAAGAAGAGGAAAAAGGGTAAGAGATAACAGGAAAAGAAAAAACTCCTAATGAAAAGATAAATGAAAAAGGCCTACTTTTTGGTGAGAGAAAAAATTAATGAGGAAAAAGACAAAACTAAATAAGTAATTAAAAATAAATAAATTAAAAATAAATAAGTAATAATTAAACTATAATAATACAAAACCAAAAAAAATAAAATGGGAATTAAAATAAAATAAATGTATTGTATAGTTGTTTAAAATGGTCGCAAGCTTGACCATGAGCACTGAGGGTTTAAAAATAATTAATGGAGGTTTGCAGATCAGTTTGACCTCCATGGTACTAATATGAGCTGCTTAATAGTGAGACCAAAAGCACAGGAATCAGAAGTGAATATAGCAGTAGCAGAGTACGAACCTTGATTTGAATGGAACATAATACACCAAAATAGTAGTGATACAAACTAAAATAATAATAGGTCAACCTGTATAGTTAAGTTACTAATAATCAGTAAATGTTGTTAATGATATGAGGATTCCAGGAGTTCAAATTGTTGGAGCGGCTTGGTGAACAAAACAAGCCTACAACCATCATTGGTTAGGTAGATGATGATCTAAACCTAGATTTGGTAGTGATAAGCATGGAGGCAATTCATTCCAAGCATGTGGATGCTAACTTGCTGGCAGAGTCCATCCCCTGCCCTGTCTTACTTTTACCATTATGAAAATGCTACCACTCAAAAAGGATCCAGGTTTCTCCAGGTGGGCAATTTCAGTCTTATCTTACACGTTTGCTTTTCACTTGTTAGCTAACTTTGATCAGAAAATTCGCCCCTCAGATAGACTCGAGCGGTTTCTACAAGTTACTCTGCCTGGTGTGAGTGTAGATAGATCTACCTGGAAAAGGAATCCATCCCAATATCAATGGTGTTTTGTTCATATTTTCTTTTTCCTCCGGAGAAACTTTCGCTTGTCCTCGTCATGAATGGCATCAGGAATCTTAGCCAGGCAGCATGTTTAAGCTTCAAATTCATCATGACCTCTTTTATATCCACCCTGGTGCTAAACTATAACCCTGCAAACGATGAGGTCAAAGTGATTTTAATTATACATACAACTATAAATGAGAGAATTCAAATTTAATTTATTTATTATTGAGTTGAATTTATTAAAATTTTTAATATCTCATAAATTTAATAAATTATTAACTAGCTTAATAAATATAAACCATAAATTAAATCGTTTGATCATTTATTTCTTAAATAGTAAAAGATTTATAAATAAAATTATAATTTGATATAAAAATTTATGATTTTATGTTATTAATCTTTTCATGATATTATTGAATTTTCACGGTGCAACAATTTTTTTGATTAATTTGATTAATCCATAAATCAATTTAAATTTATTTAACTATCATTTTAAAAAAACTATAGGTTAATTAATGTCTAATTAATAAAAAGTACAACACATGTAAAAATAAAGCATATTTTCATATTTATTATTATATTATTTAAAATGCATGTAATTATACTAATTAAAAATATATTGTTTCAATTAAATTTATCAAATTGATTATAAAATTTCTTAACTTCTAATTAGCTGAATTGATCAATCAAAATTTCAATTTATTAATAAAAATTTTGATCAGTTAATTAGAAGATATCCATATTTACAATATATTATATTATAATTAGATGATAAATGAAAATATGATAAAATCATTATAAATTAATAAAAAATTTTACTTTTATATAAATACTAATTTTTATTTAGAATAATTATATTTAAATATAAATATTAATTTTTATCAAAATTAATGATATATATATATATATATTCAAATCAAATCCTAAATTGATTATAATTAAATTAAATTAATAAATATTATTAGTTGATTGTAGAAGTAATTATCAATTTTATTTGTATTTATATCATATGTATGGAATATGAATTACAAAAAAATTAAATTAAATATAAAATATGTATCAATTTAAGTATATTAAACGTATATATTAAAGATTCTATTCCATTTACTAATAATAATAAAAATTTATTATATATTATTTAATTATAACTTTATGAAAAAATTCAAATAATTATTTTTATAATAATAAAGAATAATTAATAAAAATAAGCTGTATTTTAATTTATATTATGATTGTGAATAAAAAATAATTTTATATTAATAACTATAATTTAAATAAAATATGATTGCCAAAAATTTAAAATGATAAAATAAAATATTAATATATGAAAATTTATTATGAGTAAGATAATTAAAATATTAATTTTTAGATAACTCATTACAAATGTCAATGTAAATAATCATATTATCTTTTAAAACAAATAAAAATTATTAAGATTAAATAATTGTAAACATATTGATTCAGTAAAATAACAAACCTAATAACATAAATTATTTTATTTCATATAGAAACGAATTATGGTTAAAGAAAATTAAATAATTAATACTGATACTGATAATTTTTTTAATAATATTAATATATTAATTATATTATCATAAATAAAATATTAATGAATATTTTAAAGATATACATTAGCAACAATAAATAGGATAATAATCATAAAAATCAAATTATTATTAGATATTTTAATATTTGAAATTATAAGATAATAAGTTAAAAATAATATTAATATTTAATTTATTTATATAAAAAATATAATACAGTCGAAAATGGAGCAGAAGAAGGAAAAGGGTTATTTTAGTAAAAGGACAAAAAAAACCTGAGCACCTAAGAATTCTCAAGCGCTAAGCAACCGAAACCAAAAATAATAATAATAAACCCACATATATATAATAAAATTACGAAAAAAGCACCAACATTGAAGGAGACGACGGAGGAGTTACCGCCGGCATTGCTTTGATCTTCTTCTCTTTCAGTTTGATTCCGGCGATCTTTTCTTTCGTTGAAATTTTCGGGATTAAATTTCGTGTTAAAAAAATTGTTTGTTTTTGTTGTTTATATTTTGATCAAAGTTATATTGTTTTTGTTTGTTTGATCATCGTTTCCAGGGGATAACCCTAATCTATGTCTTCTGGTAGCACTATTAGTAGTATTGCAGCCATTGCTGCTGGTGATAACAGTAACACGCGCCACCGTTGGTCTCCGTGGACTCAGAGCGTGCGCGGTGATTGTTCAGATGCGGTTGCTACATCGGTTGCTTCTTTATCTGTGACTGGAGGGGTGAGTGAGCAACCGGTGGTTGATTCGTCTTCGTCGTCTTCTTCTTCTGGTTCTTGGATGGCGGCGTCGGCGTCGGAAGATCAGGGTTGTGATCTCGGAGGCAATGCAGGTAAGAGAACGGCGTGGATTAAGCCGGTCAATGGAGGCGCGGAGACTGGGGCAGTTATGGGAGCTGATTTATGGCCCCCTTTGTCTGAGTCAGCTAGGGCTTCAGGAAGTAAACCTTCTCAACAAGACACATCTAGTAAACCTGTATCTGATGGGTTATCATCATTGTCTATTTCTGTTCCTCAGGTTCGATGATTTTGTTTTAAATATAATCTTGTTCGGATTTACTGATAAAATTTAGGCCGTATGGCAGTCTAACGTAGTTTATAATGTTCGTTTAATCATTAGACCTAGAGATTGAAAACGTAATAATGTGCAATTTAGTAACTTTCAAAAGAAAGTTTAATTTAGGAATGATTTTTGCGAATTACATTGTTATGTTGCCGTTCAAGGTGGGCGTTGTATTTCTGTTTTCTTTTGATATAATTCTTGTTTGTGTATACAGGGAAGTGGAAGTCGATCCCCATCTACACAGAAGCAAATCAGTCCAAACTCTAATTCAGTTACTCCAAATTATGCAATGCCAGCACGCCAAAGATCAATGAAGCGTAACGGTGGTGGTGCCCCCAACCCGTCTGCTTCTTATAGTAATGCTTCTTCTCAGCCACCGGGACCACAGCAACGGCCCCAGATAGGGGATCCGCATTTAAATAACCCTTCTCATAGGGATTATGCTTTGCATAGGAATTCACAATCTCGGGGGGGTAATGATCACCCACAACAGCAGCGCAATTCATTCAGGCGCAATCACAACTATGGGGGCAGGCGTGATCAAGATATTCCCAATCAAGATTTGAACAACCATCGGAGTTCCAGTGGTAGAGATGCTCATATGCATCCACATAGAGGTTTCCCAAGGTATCCGAGGCATCAACCACCACCACCTTCATCTCCATCGACTACTAGTACCTCATTTATTGCACCCCCAGCAATGCGGCCCTTTGGCAGCCCCATTGGGTTCCACGGTAAACTGTCTTCAGTTCTCTAGTTAATTACTAGGTTGCACTGAAGAACACTTTGACCTTCCTTCTATTATGGGAGGAAAAAATTTATGACATTTATACACTTCAAGGCATTTAAGTGCTTTTATTTGATCATGAATACAGAAGAAGTGGACTAAAGTTTTTTTTTTTTTCCCAAGTAATATGATGGAGCAACAAAAAGTATTTTTGAGTGCAAACATGGATATTGGTGTTTTACTTTATCCTCATTAATGTTGAACGAACATAATTGCTTGCAAGGATGACATAGTATTTTTTAAAAGAGAAAGCCGAAGTGTTCTTCAATGCAAGCCTGAGGTCCTCATTATAATTATCCCTTGCTTATATGCCTCTAATCTAATATTTTCATCTCTCTATTAAAAATAGCATCTCCTATGTATTTTTTTCCTGGTCCACCTCATGATCCTCTCAGAGCTATGCCTTTTGTTGCGGCACCAATGCCCATGTATTTTGCTGCTCCAGACATTCAGTTGCATTCAGAAATACTGAATCAGATAGAATACTATTTCAGGTATTCTTCCAACAAGTTTTTGCTAGTCTGGTGTCTTGTTCATTATGAGCTCGCTATATTATTTGAAGTTTATTGAGAATCTAACAGTGGCTGCAATTATACTTATTTATTGCAGTAATGAAAATTTAATCAAGGATACGTTCTTGCGGCAGAATATGGATGATCAGGGCTGGGTGCCTATAGAATTAATAGCAGGATTCAACAAGGTAAGCATATTTTGGGTTCAGTTGTGGTTTTTAACACACATTAACATGCACTTATGTGTATCTAACACCAAAAGGCTCTTTCTCCAGAATGTGTTTCTCTGAAAATTAAATAAATATATTTTAATTCCATTTCTTTTGTATATTGTGTCTTTGTCTCATTGTTTGAAGTATCATTTCTTTTTGTCCCCTTATCTTCCTCGTATCCCTTAGGCCTTTTGTCATTAGTTTTATTTTTTTCGACACTTTGTACGCTATTAAATTGTGGGTTAATATGTTTTAGATGGTATATTATCCCCCTGTTTTGATTTTACAGGTTTCTCGTCTCACTGACAATATTCAGCTTATATTGGATGCCATCAGAAATTCATCTGTTGTGGAAGTACAGGTATCTGTTCCCATGCTTATGTGATGCTATTCTTGTAGTTCTCAATTTAAGAATTATGATCATATATAGTTTTCCCACCTAATCTTTTTATCAAATGGGCCCTACCTGACACGAGGAGTTGCCTTCGAATTAGTTAATCGTATCATCTCTTCTACCTCATAAAGATTCGCGGTGATCTACAGCGCATGTTTTATATTATTTGATCTTAGTATCACTTCACACATGTGTTCTCTGCATTAAATTTTCTTCTAATGCGTTTTAGGGTGACAAAGTAAGGAGGCAAAATGATTGGAAGAGATGGCTGATGCCATCTTCCATACAATTCCCGAGTATTTCAGGTTCTCCATCACTAGGTAGGTCCAGTCAGGGCTTCCTAGCAGCCCATGTCCAGAATATTTCTCTGGAGGAGAATCCCACCAGCCACAGCAGTGGAAAAAATCAAGCAGATGTTCATAATGAGGCAATTCTTGGTAGATCATTATCTGGGGACATCCATACCCGGCCTTGGGTATCGAGCTCTGAAGGAACTGGGCAAGTTAGTGTACAGGATGGTCCAGACTCTTCTACTTCAACACGAAATCCAAGCAAGTAAAGTGTGCCTTGGGGCACATTTTACTACAACTTTTGGGGAAAATTGCGGAGAAGGCTTTAATGGCAACAGTAGATGTCTTTCGTTTTCCCACATGGAATTTACAACGAAAACAAAAGGAAAACATGTTAAAAAAGCCAAAAGCAAAAAAAAAAAAAAAAAAAAACCGAAAAAAGGGAATGAAAAAAGAGAGAAACTTTGATGAGTAGAGCTAGCAGGAAGAGCATATAGGGTATGTTTGGTTTGTGTGGGAGGTAATGCAGTTTTATCCCATAACTATGTATCCTGGCTATGTTTGGTGTTATGGAAGGGGAAATTTTGGCCTTGAACGGGGTGAAGTTTAGCAATGGTTGGGATAACATCACCTCCCCTAATATCTGAATTCTGAGAGGAAGGAAGAAAGGAAGTGGTTGGTTTTGTGTCTGCTGCATAGAGTGATGGAGGAGGAGGAGTGGGGATTGGCTAAAATGGTATGTACATATCCAGCTCATGCTACACCTGCTACAGCTCTAATTTATTTTATTATATTTTTTTTGTGACATGAGATCTGATGGGTTAGGTTTCTCTATTGTCACACATTATTATTATTATTATTATATTTTTAGAATTGCATTTATATCGATGCTTCAAAAACTTGTTGAAGAGTTGACTCCATAAAACAGTGGTTCTCTGCTGAACCACCCACCTTGGTTTTTAGAGCCAGTTGTTAGTTGAAATTATATCTTAAATCTTGCGATATGCAGATATTTTTTTGAATTGTTTCATTTTGGAATTCATGGGCTTTCTTTCTGGACTTTATTTATTGGTTGGTTGGTAGGCAGGGGTGAGTTCTCCATCATTCTTTTAAGCAAATTAATAGCATTAATCAAGAATGAAGATTTTTAAACAATTGATGCATTTGATGTAAAGCAAAGGCATTTATTGGGAATACGGAGACAAAGTGATGCCAGCATCTATGTAGTCGTCAAAATTGATGTAAAGCAAAGGCATTTATTAGGAATACGGACCCAAGTGATGCAGCATATATGTAGTCGTCAAAATTGTTACATAGCCATAGCCATAGCCATAGCCATAGCCATATAATTAATGTGAAAATACTAGGCATAATTTAAATCATATTTTAATATGAAAATTATTAGTTTTCATATTTATGATATCATAACCCATTTTCTTTAGCCCTTCTTTTTTATATATGTCACTCAATGGGTGACTCAGATTTTTATGCCACTCTTCCAAGCCACCTTCGTACGAAAACAACACAGGATCTTTATAGTTTTTTAACCTCATGAATTCCATAAATTAATATTATCAATTCATTACTAATATAATAATAAATATTATATATATATTAATTTTATATCGATTAATATATAATTATCATTAATCATTATGATATAAATAATAATTATCATTAATCATTATGATATTTAATGAAAATGATATTATATTATTTATCAATTCATAAATTTAAATAATCGATCAAATTCATACAATAATTTATAGAAATAAAGCAAATTGGATTCAAATTGATGGTTTTAATTTAATTTTAAAAAAATTTGAAAATTTTAATATAAAAATGAAATCAAATTGATAAATTAATATTAATTGGATCAAAAATATAAAAATCAATTAAATTCTGTTAAATTTAATTCTGAAAAAAAAATCGACCCTCGAACTCTTAACAAAATGCAGAGACCCACTTGTCCTTATGCCTATTTTATGTGGGGAGTTCCCTAATCTAGCTTCTCGCAAAATCAAATTTCTCTTTCTCTTTATCATCTTAAATTATGAATAAGAATAAATAAAAGTATGAAATTATGTGATAATTTTTAGAAAATATTTCTTTCAAAAAAATTGATGCATGAAACATTTATCCGAAGAGAAATTTCAAAAAAAATTAATGTAGAAAACAGTTATAATGAATTCCATCAATTTAATTAAAAAAAAATTCAGAAAAATATCTTTAATTTGTATAACTAACATTCGTTCATTGATAAAGACGTAGAGATACACGTTCAGGACGGCAGATTCCAAACGTAAATGTCCAAATCTATCATGACAATTTGGGTCGAAATTCTTATATAAATTTAATATATATTTTATATATGAATTAAATTAATTTATAAAATTTCATTGGCAGTATTTAGATGATCATTTCAATTCAAATTTTAAAATTATACAATATTAAAATTTAGATAAGTATCTTTAGGATCATTTGGATTCGGATGCTTTTGGTTTCCCCTTATAAAGTTGCATGACATCTGAAAAATGAAAAATAAGACATCAGAGAGCAAAAGAAACTAGCAGCAAGAGAGAATGGCCAAACAGCATGTTATAGCGATACCTTATCCAGCACAAGGGCATGTGATTCCATTGTTGGAACTCTCACAATGTTTAGTGAAACATGGATTCAAGATCACTTTCGTGAATACGGATTATAATCACAAGCGGGTCTTGAAGGTATTGGGT
>CANYBF010805358.1:0-31169 GCA_948192965.1 Dalechampia spathulata
TGACTTTATTCTACTCAAACCATCGGATTGGTCAATTGTAACTCTGGACCTCCATTTGAAATGCTTCCAATTGATGCCATGATTGAATTTGAAATTCTTATTGTATTGATGTAAAATCTCCATGGTCTGTTTCGTATCACCGATAATGCATATAGGCCTATTTGGTTTCCTCTGAGTGCTCTGGGTGTACAGAGCACATTGTAGTTGGTGGGGCCCACCATGATGTTTAGCGGGGCCCACCACCCTTGTCAACTTCCTCTGAGTGTTTTGGATATGCAGAGCACATTGAGTGCATAGCACTGCGAACACAACACTTAAATGTAAAAATGCTTGGTGGGGCCCACATGTTAGCGGGACCCATAAACGAGGTCCACCTAGTGGGGCCCATATAAATAGAACACACCGATAATGTCTTCCAACGTCAAATAATGCTTATTTGACAAGCAGAGTGCATAGCATATAAAATCCTGCATTTCGGGCATATAGCACTATGTGCCCAAAATAAGATGCTTGGTAGGGCCCACCACCCGGGGCCCACCTAACAAAGAGCCATTTTACGTAGTGCTCTGACATGTCAAATGATGCTTATTTGACATAAGAAACGTGTTACATTTCACCCGTGCAAGGTGAAATATGCAAGCAAAATGGATTTAGTGTATAGCACTATGCATGTACTATGCAAGAAAAAAAGACATTTGGTGGGGCCCACCTTCCAGACCAAATCCAGAAAACTTTTCATTGCACAATGTCTTAATATGTCAAATGACACTTATTTGATATATGGTTCATGTTACATTTCACTCGTACGAGCCTGTGCGCGTAAGGTGAAAATGCAATATGCGTAGCATATAGCACTATGTGCTACGCAAGTAGCAAGAAGAAGATGTTTGGTGAGGCCTACTTTCGAGACCAAATCTAATGTGCTCTGCATAGCACAATGTCTTAGAATGTCAAATAGCACATATTTGATATGTGACATGCATTACATTTCACCCATACGAGGTGAAATGCAAGAATAGGGTGCATAGCACTATGTACATTATTTGATGAAAAAAACGTTTGGTCGGGAGCCTTCTCAGGACCAAATCTGAAGTACTTTTCACTACACAATGTCGTAGAATGTCAAATGACTCTTGTTTGACATATGGATCACATCTCGTTTTGCCCGAGAGAGGCAAAATGAATAGGGGCAAAATGCTATATGCGTAACATATAGCACTATGTGCTACGCATATAGCATAAAAAGATGTTTGGTCGGGAGCCTTCTTGGGATCAAACCGGATGTGAGCCACATTACACAATGTCTTGGCACATAAAATGATGCTTATGGGGCACAGAGCACACGTCCCGATGCAACCCTAGTGGGCCACATGCGACGGGTCAAAATACTATATGCGCAGTATGTAGCACTACATGCTACACACATAGGCTATGTGTGGCGCACATAGCTTTATGTGTGGCACACATAGCCTTAAAATTTTCAAATTCAAACCGAAAATTACAATTTTGCCAAACCTTAATTTGGCTCTATAAATATAGAGCTTGGGGTTCATCTGAGGGGATCCAAAAATTGCTCTTGAGCAAGACTAAACTATGCTAAAATTCCTCCAAAATTAATTAAATACTTAATTAATTAAATTCTTAGGATTTAGAGACTAATTAGCTCTAGTTAGGCTCCCTAAGCACGATTGGAAGCAAGATCAAGAAAAAAAACCTACTGCCTTAAGGTAATTTCTTCATTTTCTTCCATTTTCTTTGGATTTTTGCATAAATCTCCTATTTTTGGCTTGATCCTCTTATGATTGGCTTCAATCATGTGTTTTTCTTGTTTACTCATGCTATTGGGTACTCAAAATCACTGATTTCCAGCTTTGATCTACCTATATTCGAGCCAGATTTCACATTTTTCTCAAAAATGTCCATTTTTCCTCTGTTTTCTAAGCTATGTACGCCATACATAGACCTATGTGCACCACATGTAGCTCATATGTGACACACATAGGCCTATATGTTATGCATATATGCCCCAAATTTCAAAGAAATGCCATTTTTCTCCCGTTTTACTCCTGTTTTTCACCCGATCTGGTCTTTCTAGCAGCATTTGAAGCCTCCCTATGCCTCTGGTGTTCTGGATTTACCATATATTTCACATATCTATAATAATTTTAATTATAAAATTATTTTTTCTTATGTTGGATGCAAATTCATGAAGCAAAAATGCATTTTCAGCCCTAGATCTGCCTAAATCGGGGTTGGATCTTGGGTTTTTACTGAAAAACCTTTGATTTTCCTCTGTTTTCTCTGCTATGTGTGCCACACATCCATCTATGTGTACCACACATAGCCTATGTGTGGCGCACATAGTCTATGTGCAGCGCACATAAATCCCGGATTTCATAGAAAAAGCCATTTTTCACCCGATTTGCTTCGGATCCGATTTTTCCAGCAACTCCAAAGGCTTGTTCATGCTCTTGGGGTTTTGGATCTATCAAATATTGTCCAGATCTAATTGATTTTAGCCTTAAAATTAATTATTCAAATTAATTGTTTGGATTGCAAATTGGAGGCCAATTCAAGCTCAAAATGAGGTACTGTCTTCATTAAAGTTGCATATTTTTATCTGTAGATCATTTCTGTACTGAAAAATTTGATTTTCTTGTAGATTCATGAGCTATGTGCACCACATGTCATGTTATGTGTGCAACACATAGCCTATGTATGGCACACATAGCAAAAACATGCGACACACGTTCTCTGGAAAATTTTCCAAAAATCACATTTTTCGATCGTTTTCAAAACCGATTTGATTTTTCTAGTAACATTTGATGCTTCACAGTAGCTCAAGTGTATTGGATCTATCATAAAATAATTACATTTAATTAATTTTGGCCTCAAAATTAATTTTTTAATGATCAAATGCTTATTTGGTTCGTATAAATTCAGTTTTCGAAAGGATTGGATTCAAATCGGTTGAGGGGCTATCTCCAAATTATTCCAAGTAATGTTAGGAATCCCATTTGATTTTCCATGATCAAACAAAAATAATTTTGTTTAAAATTATTTTTATTTTCATAATCCGACTCGTATAAATTCATGTGATTGTTGCCTAACAATTAATTGGATTTTAACTCTTAGTTCATGCTTTCACATAGCATTGGACTAGTCAAATAAATCCTAAATTCATTTGCTACTAATGAATTTATTTGTGTTTATTTTGCATATTTCCATCGTGCATTTTTGGCTCGTGCTACCTGAGGCCAAATAGTACCCGAGGAGGAAGGGGGTGTTACTTAACACCCCAAAATTATGTATGCATGGAAATTTGTGCAATAGGATAGGATTATTATTTGCTTTGTAATAATTCCCCTAAAATCCTGTGTGTACCCTTAATTCCTCGATCCCTTTCACCGGCCTTTCGATATTTTTATTCGTGGATGGATTTGTATTTGCTAAAATATATGTCATCATGTCACATGCCATGTCACATGCCACATCACACACTACTAGGCCATGTCATGCATATGCCATGCCATAACATACCATATTTTGTATGCTTATACATATAAATATGCCAATACAATCCAAATACGCCAATATGCAACGCAACACACGCAACTTGCCATGCTATATGCCATGCTATGCCTTTATGCCATACCATATCACATGCTATCATCATGTCATACGCCATTATGCCATGCCATATATACCATGTCATGTCGTATGCCACGCTAAATGTCATATAGCATTATATGCCATTCTACATGCAACTGTGCAACGCCAAATCACATGTCATACTGTATGCTTACATACACGCTCGTATGCTTGCCTGCTTAGGACAATTAATTCCAACTATAATAGTAAAATCGATTTTGAAAACTCATAGAAATAAATTTCCACCACCCGAACCCAATCTCTGAAGGGTTTAACTATCACTCATGTTATGGGTCAGTTGGACCAATTCGGAACCATCCAGTGGTGACTCCCTTGCAACTCTTTCGAGTCTGTATCATTCCTCGAGGGAACCTCTCGAGAAGACTGTGCTTTCACTCCAAGTGCGGTCCTCAGTCCGTGAGCATCACAAGCCTCACTCTGGGCCCCGACAGAAACCGGCGCTCACACTTTGGTTTAGTAAGAAATAGAATTATGTTGTATTATTTACTATTAAAGCATAATATATTTTTTTGGGTTGTGTTATGCTCAGGTTCTTTAGATTCAACAACATTCTAGAATCAAACACATAGATATTCATCATCAATTCTTACATGATCACATTCAAAAAGGTAATATTGTATTAGAATTTATTGAAATGACATATCAACTTGTAAATATTCTCACTAAACCCTATATGAAGAGCATTAAAATTTTATTAAGCATGAACTTGGCATGGTTGATGGTGGTTTCTTATCTTAGTTATGAATGTTTTGTCAAAATTTAAATACTTTACCTTTCTATCAATAGATAGACTCATCCTTGTATGATACATTTCATCATGCAGTCCAAATTCTAAATAAATACATATTTCAATGATCTCCTAATCAAGGAAGTAACAACACTCTTTAATTCCATTCTCTTTTTAAAAGAGTATGCTTATCTTATTCCTATAGGAATAGATTTTACCATTGGAGTAGTATCTTTAAACTCTATTAGCATTTTAAAAGATTTTTAAATCTCCTCAAATCCATCATTTCATTGCCTTTTAAGCTTGTTGAGTTTTCAATTCATAGTGATTTTAAAACTTTTTATTTTGATCATTTTGTTTGCAAACAAGCATTTTTTACAATTATTTTCCATTAAAAGCTTTTGTACGCCTATATCGATCCTTTTTTTGGCTTCTAGGTAATTTTCCAGTAACTGTACATATAGTTGTATATCATTAAGTATGCCTATATGATCATCTTTTACTTACATTTGTAAATTTCTCTAGTAGCTTGTGTAAGATGGTACAGTTCTCATGTATGCCCTTACGAGCCTTTATGTGAAAACTCAAATTTCAATATAGAAGCTCCATATACAACCATACATAATGTTGGTATGATCATATGTGTTCTTTCAACTACACTTAAATATCTAGTCAACCCTCTTCCTTCTCACTTTCTCGCTCTCTTCTTTTTCTTCTTAGTTGCACCCCTCTCATTTTCTGTCTTTCTCCCTCAATTTTTCTATATTTTCTCACTATTTTCCATCATTTTCCTTTAAAACTCTTAAAAGTTTTATTATTTTAGTGACTTTTATACCATGCTTAAAAAAGGTTCTTCTAAATCTAAGGGTAAAAAAGAAGGTTACTCCTTTCAATAACTATATGCATATCATTCCTCCTCCAATTCCTTATGGTAAATCATAAGGACAAACTATGATATAAGAAAATCCTACCTTATCATTTTGTTTGTTTCAATAATATTAGACAAACTAATTTAGAGGATGATGTATTAGGATTTCTTAAAAATGTAGATTAGAAAATCTTTACTTCCCTCAAGAGTAGGTTCATTAAGTTTATGAGTATAAGTTTCTCTCCTCTCTTAGATTAATAATAAGTTCAAATTTATACTCCTATTTGTTTAAGTTATTTAAGAATAAGTTTTCCTTAAATAGAGTTTAATTTGATGATTTGTTCAAGTTTCATCATGATGGGCTAGAACAATTCAATACTTTTGCTTTTAATCATAATGCATTTTGGAAATAAATTGTATTAGATATTTGATTTTGAGCCTTTAGGCTCAAATCTCCTTATCATAAGTCACTCATGTTGTTTTATTATCACTGTATGATTACTTATACTTTATTTAGTCGTAGCGAGAGTAATGGCATGATTAATAGTCTTGATATATTGTTCTTACATTATATAATCATTGGTTTAAAAATCCAAACTATTGTTAGTTGTAAGAGCAGTTTGTTAAGATTGGGGATGTCAAATCCTCTAGTCATTATATCCTTTATAGCCCTCATGTTCATCATATTATTCAAGCTCTAAATGCTTGGCTTTCCAAGCCTTTACCTTTAAGACCATTAAGTATCGAGCTAGATCTCTCTTTCATTAGTCATGCTCTAATTCTTAAGTGTAATTCTATTTAGGAATACTATTCTCATCTTGAATATATTAAGCATCATCTTATATATATCCTCACTCATGGTCTTCCAAATGATAATCTCTTTATATGGTTATCATATCATGCTTATTTCTTAATGTATATAAGTCTTATTCCATTTAATGTGGAATATCTAAATATTAGGTTCCTAGTCTTTGTCCTCCTATGGATTCCACTAATGATGTTGCTCGTTATGAGGTGGCCTTTCACCATAAGTGATAGTATAGCTATGATGATAACACTCCTAGGCCTTCTCCATTTAAGTTTGCTTTTATTAGCATTATGGATCTCTTGACTCAATAATTTGCTATGATTAATACTCACCTTAATGGTTTTGATCAGAGGTTTATACCATTAGCACTAGGCTTGATGATTTTGATTAATGACTTCTTTAGTATTCTTAAGATTCTCAAGAGTTTTATTCTACATCCTTTACTTCTATTCAACAACTTTAGGATCATTTTAATCAATATTTTACACATCCCTCTAATTTTTAGTGTCACTATCAATTACGGATGTTCATCTCTTCTTTAAATGCTTATGTGTTATCATTATTTTTTATATTTTCAAAAGGTGAAATATATCTAATAAAACTTATTTTTTTATCATATTACTTTATATAGTATGTTTATGAACATAATATTATTAAACTTTCAATGTTTATAAACATATTATTATTAAAGTTTCTACAATAATGTTATTTATAATGTTATTAGTTCATATGTGATCATGATGAATATGATGTTATGAACTTTTTATAATGGTATCTTAAGTGTTATGAACTATGATTGGGATGTATAAGTTAAATTGAAATTACATGCTTATATTAAGGGGAAGATAATTTGTCAATATTAAAAAAAAAAAGGAAAATGTTAGAGTATTTGTTGATTCTTTTATGTTTGTTTTGATGTTAACAAACTATTTTACATTAAGTTTATGAATTTCTTTAAAGTTATGATCAGTTGCATATGTTTTCTAGTTATTTCTCTAATCTATTATGTTAGTCTTTATAACAGCCAAAGATATGGTCTAACCACTCCCTTGTAATTCAAGGGTTAAGTTGTTAAAAGTAATTTTTTGGCAGTGTTGATGTACGGTGGTACCACCCTTGGTATGGCCATACCATATGTCATTTATTTCAAGTCTATTTATAATGACCAATGGTATGGTTACATTATACCTTACTGTAAACATGAGTGTGTTTTCACTTGCTTCTGTGATAAATCATAGTAAGTAGATATCTTGGCACTACCCTTATGAAATCCCAGTAAAATTGGTAACACATGTACAATTTATAGTGGTTCAGCACTAACTCTTGCCTACGTCCACTTCTCCTAAGTCTTCCACTTAGGGTCCCATTAATCTCAATCAATCAATACAACAAAAGGATTCCTCAATACGAATCTTAACCCCAATGTTTTCAGGCTTACATTCAAACCTTTACAACAATTACTATCTTACAGTAATTAAACTCTTAAATACAAGTTAATGCCCCAAGCATTAATCTCACACCAACCCACAATTACAAAACCCAACACTTAGGTTGTAGGAATACAACACAATGAGAGTTTACAATACTAGAATTATAATACAACAAGCAAACTTACTTGCTATTAAAGTTCAAAGCTCAAAGGAAGCTTTGCTCTATAAAAATAACCGTTAGAATTTGAAACAAAAGTGTATGTAATAAAAATAGAATCGTTATACAGTGTTTATATTGAATCTGGAAAGTCACGTATAACCGTACAAGTTTTTGTATACCTGTACTAATTCAAGAACACAAATTCAAATAATCTTCCAAAGGTTTGGTACGGTCGTACCATCCATGGTATGCCTGTACCAAACTAAATTTCCTGACAAATAAAATATCCTGCGAGCAATGGTATGCCCGTACCAAACTCAAGAAAACAAAGTCAACTTGGTACAATCAGTCGTATGCCCGTACCACACAACATAAAGAATTGGTACGCCTGTACCACACACAGTAAAGTTAATCTGATTGGGTGCGGTTAACAGTATGGTTGTACCACACAACAAGAACAAATGGTACGCCCGTACCATACATGGAAACCTTATTTAAAATTACAAATAACTTAAATTGACTCACACAAAACACACACATCAAAATCTTGAGTTTAACAATCTCCCCCTTTTTGATATTAGCAATCAATTTAAGTTCAATTTGTAAAAACGTACTTAAAAATTTTAGATTTTAAAAGTTTTAGAAATCTCCCCATTTATTTTAGAATTCATGCCACGAAATACCAAGTAATCAATAAAGCATAAAGGAAAGGAGAAAAATACAAATAGAGAATGTCAAAATATATAGCATTTGATCAAAGCAAACTACATAACATATGATCAGAGCAATATACATAATTATGTGATCAAAGCATAAACAGAACATATGATTAGAGCATTATCAAACTAAGTCATAATCGTAAACAATAATAAATAATAAAAAAAATAAGTAATATAGGATAATGAACTGAATAGTCATCATATATCATATATATACTCAAAAATATCCAATACATTGATTAGAGTAAAGAAACTGAATACAATAATCATAGTAAAATATTTAATACACTGATTAGAGCAACAATGAGAATGAAATAATAAAGATAATCAAAACTAGTCTAAAAATCTAAAACTAGACCTAAATCCAAAACATCTCCCCCTTTGACAACATCAACATAGTCACTGTAGGTCCTAAGGAGGAGGAGGACTCGACGGAGTAATAAATGGGTCTAGTAAGAGACTGATAGATTGTAGAGTGGCTGCAGTGGTCGTATGGAACTCGTAGAACTCTGCAATCTGCTGATCAAGTTGCTGATCAAGAGTAACAACATGCTAATCAATATGAGCGAGTCACTGATCAACCTGGTCAAAATGTCACTCAAAACTCGCTAGTGTAGTAGTGAGCGCTGCAAAGTGTTGAGATAGTAGATTAGCAACAGAAGGAGGAGCAGTAGCAGGATCAGTAGAAGCAGGAGCAGGAGGATCAGGAACAGCTGAAGAAGAAGATCTACCCTAGAAATGATGTTATCATTTGTGGCTCAGAGCCGCTTAGCATAAAGCATCAGGAGAGTCAGACTTAACACGTAACTCTGCAAGAATATCCTCGAGAATTAGCACCTGCAAGCGCCTACAGATATCCACAGCCCATCGTCCGTAGAGAGAAATAATATCATTGGGGAGACTCAATGATTGTAGATGATCTAAATGACATGAGATATACTCTGAATGAATGTAAAACTCATCATCAGAATCACGTTCAATGAGCATAGAATGCTCGATGAATGAAAGATCAAGATTAGGACCTTTCAGTCCAGGAGTAGGAGGAGAAGCAAGGAAAGCATGCAATTAATGGTAGATATGGTGAATGATAGGACCAAAGAGAATAGTCTTGCCAGGCTGCTTCTGAATGCCCACCTCATGGAAAAAGGTCTGAAGCCAGCGTCTAGACTGGAGTGGGGTACTCGTGACCATAGAATAAAGAAAGATTAAGTCAGGGTCGGTAATAGTGTCATTAGACTCAGATCTCCTGAAGATCAAATAGGTGATCAGTTTATGACAATAATAGAGAGAAGGGGATTTGAGACAGGAGGCTTTAAGCCTTAAGGGATGGAAAGGAGTATCGAGTGCGATCTCCCTCCAGAAGTCATTGCAATCCAAGATCGCGGATTTAGCATTAGCAATGCCATCAATGGGGAAGTTGAAAAGGGCATCAAACTCTGATGGAGAAAGAGTGTAGGGTTTGTGAAACAGTCCAAATGTATAGCTAAAAGAAGTAGAAAGAGTGAATGACTGTAGGAATTCAAAAGCTATAGTCTAAATATAGAGATTATCTAAGAAGGTGAAATTTAACCAACCAACGTTAGTCAAATAATGCAAAACGTCATCCTCCAATCTAGTCTAACGGAGAGTGGAGCTACACGTAAATCAAGAGTGAGAGAAGATTTTCTCACCCAGAATAGATTGTCAAATAGCAATAGTAGAAGTGTTGGCTCGAAGGCCAAAACCAGCTGGAACTGTGCATTTGACTCGACGTCCCTGAGACGAGGAGCCACCATGCGACTCAAGAGCTAACATAGCTAAAAATTAGTAAAAATAGACAATTTAACAGAAAATGAAATTTTTTAAAAATTTGACAGAATTTCAGCTAATTTTTGAAAAACTCAAAAATTTAGACCTACACAAAAATCAATAAAATTTTTACCACACTTAGCTAACACAATCCTAAGCACTTTATTCTAAAAAAACCTAGGGCTAAAAGTATCTAGAATGCTTAGAAAATTAAAAAATAAAAATTGAATGAAAAAGCAATAAAACAGTTAAATTTCAAAATAAAAATTGAAGAATAAGAAGAAATCAAACCAAAAATGAAGTGAGGAAGAGTGGACAAATGAATTTGGAGTGATTTAGGACTGATTTTAATGAATTTGTTAAGGATTTAAGAGAGAAATCAAAGAAAAATTGGAAATTGTAACCGGCAGCAACTGAAAAATCACTTTAAAAAATTAGATTTTTAGATCGCGTACAGGTGTATGGTTGTACGGCTAAAAAATGCATGAATTTTCATTATCGTATACAGGCGTACCATTGGACATACTGTCATACGAGAGCTTCAACCAAAAATTTTAAGTTTGAAAACTTGATTGTGTACGGGCATACGAAATCTGTACAACCGTACCGATTTTATGCCTAAAACATGTATGGGCGTACCAAAACCTGTACGATCGTACAAGGCATTTGACAGATTTTGGAATTAAAACAGAAGTGGTTCGTATGAGCATACCAAACACGTACGGCCATATGAGACCTAAAAATCAAAAAAATTTTGAAGAGATTTGAAGGAATTTTTCAAACATTTTAGAGTCTATCAATCAATCCTACTTCAAAAATGATCCATCTATTATTCCTAACTCATGTTTGATGAAGTTCAAACATTCTTCACTAAGGGGTTTAGTAAAAATATCTACCAACTGGTGAGTTGTATTAACAAATTCTAATACAACCTTCCCTTTTTGCACATTATCATGCAAAGAATGGTGTCTAATATTAATGTGCTTAGTCCTAGAGTGCTAAATAGGATTCCTAAACAAGTTTATAGCACTAGTGTTAATTCCTAGAGTGCCAAATAGGATTCCTAAACAAGTTTATAGCATTAGTGTTAATACATTTAATAGAAGTGCATGAAACACAAACATTATAATCTCTTAATTGTTGTTGAATACATAACACTTAGGCACAACAACAACCTGCGGATATATACTCAGATTTAGCAGTAGATAAAAACATACAATTCTGTTTCTTGCTAAACCAACAAACCAAATAATTCCCTAAGAAATGATAAGTACCAGACGTACTTTTCCTATCTAACACATTTCCAGCAAATTCAACATCAGAATAAGCAGTCAAGTTGAAAGAGTTATTCTTAGCATACCATAAGCCATAATGCATAGTGCTAATCAAGTATTTAAAAATTCTTTTCACAGCACTCAAATGAGATTCCCTATGAGACGATTGAAATCTAGCATACATACACACCGCAAATATTATATCAGGCCTAGAAGCAGTTAGGTAAAGCAAGCTACCTATCATACCTCTATACTTCTTTTGATAAACTTGTTTGCTACTTTCATCCAAAGAAAGTTTTGTGGTAGTGCTCTTAGGAGTATTGCTAGCTTTTGCATCTTCTAGTCCAAATTTCTTGAGCATTTCTTGTGTATACTTGACTTGGTTGATGAAATGCATGCATACTTACTTTTAAATGATTGATGCTTCTTAGCTAAGTTTTTATATTTTCCTAAAAGTTCTTCTAATGCATCACATTCATCATCATCATCATAATCATCATTACTATAATAAGATTGAGATGACATGGTTATCTCATCCTTTTCATCATCCAATGTCTCTAATGGCTTGAAATGTATTATTATCAGGTATTTGAAGTGAGATAAGAATATTTAATGTTAGAAATTAATTCTAACAAGTAACTCAATTTCTTGCTAATTAATTGATATTATCTCATCTTGTTAGGTTTGGTAAAAGTAATCTTGTTGAGATTATTGGTGTAATTTGAAAAAAAATAGTGAGATTGAATTTTGTTAGAAAAGTTTAATTGTAATCTTTTTAAAAACACTAGGCTTATAGGGTTATATTTTTTAAAAAAATAATGAAAATATAAATTATTATTTGAATAAGTGAATGTAGGTAATTTGAGTATCAAACCATTATAATTTTGTGTCGTGCATTTGAGATTTCAGTATCTTAATAAATTGAATTGCATAAAGTACATAAAAGTGTATAATTATAAAACAATTTTAGATCACCGAAAGTATGAAACGCAGCGTTTGCAATGCCAACCAAACCAAGAAAGTTGCAGTCCTGACCGGGTTTATCGTTAAGCCGATAGCCACACTCATCTCAAAGTTTGACCACTCTCCTCAACTCTAATTCTCTCTTAAACCCTAAACTCTCAAAAACCCTTTATATCAAAACCTATTAACAATAATGGCTTCATTTATACTTCGATCTCGAATTGCATCGAGAATCTACAGAACCTGTAGTCGTGATCGTAGATTCTTTGGCTCAAATGTCGATAAAGAATCCATCATTTCTTCTCAATCGATCGTTTCAGATGCCACATCAGCTTCTGCAGCCGAAACACCCACTTCTGCTGCTGCTGCTGCTTCGGCGACTTCTGCAGAGGAGAGAAAAGGATGGAGTTTCTTGAAGTTTGCGATCATCGCTTCTCTCGCCGGCGCTTCTGGCCTTGCTGGTTATTCTACATACGGTGTGTTCTGAATTTATTGTTCTTATTCTTGAACTTTTTTTATCTAGTATGTAATTTGACGTGTATAATTAGACTAAATGTATCATGATAGTTCAAGGTCTAAAGTTTTATTACTGAAATTGACATTATAGTTGATTTGATTAATATGTTTGACCTTGCAGCATATACATTGAATGAAGTAGAAGAGAAAACAAAGGCATTACGAGATTCAGTTAATTATAAGGCTAGTGAAGATGCATCCTCTGTTGAGGTAATTAGGTTTATCTGTTTATTCTTGTGATTTTTTTTCTCATTGTTTTAATTTAGTTTCTGAAATTCCAATCTTTCAATTTATTTGGGGAAAAAAAAGCAAAATGGCACGATTTCACTAGAACTTAATACCGCCTTCATCATTACGTTGATGATGCTTGAAGAATTCGCCAAAAAATATATAACTAACATATTTTTTATCATCTCCATGTGCAGAAATACAAGGGTTTGCTTTATTCTACCGCAATGATGAGTGAGATCATCCTACTGCCTTATCTTATATATATGTTTTCTGCTGGTTTTCCCTTGTGTGTTTTTGCTCCTCTATTTTTTTGATTCAAAAGCAGGGTGAAATGGCCTTAGTCATCATTCAGTTAGTTCAGTTTATTCTTCTCTGTTGTGGATGGTGGTTTTGCTTAGCTAACAAATGAAGTTAAGTTTTTGTGTCATTTTTCTTTGAGATTCAAAGTATTTACTCATCAGCCACCAGATCATTTCACTTTTAATTTGTATTTTAGTTGTGTACTAGGCTTTCTCCTTTAAATTAGTTAGTTAAACAAAACATATACCATCTCTGTAATATAGGATGATCGTCAGGTCCTGTTCTGGATGCCTATTTTTGGAGATTAGGTTCCATTACTTCAATGTGAAAATGGTATTCTTATCCTACAAATGTCTGATGTGGCATATCAATTAAATGATTCTTGGATACCCCTTTTTTTTACTACTGTGTGTCGGACACAGTTTTATTGCTTCCTATTTTTTATTACTTTTCATATCATTGGCAATTATATCATGCTATTTCCTTGTCTATAATATTGCAGTTCCTGCTAAAAGTGTTCAACTTTACTTAGATCTTAGAAGGAATATTGAAGAGCAAGTTAAAGTGAGTCCAATAATCCTATACACCACCTAGCCTTTTAAGTGATCTCTGTTTATGTTGTTAACTATTAATGTATTAATATTCTTCCTGTAGGGATTTACTGAACCATCTTCAGATAAGCTTCTTCCTGATTTGCATCCTTCTGAGCAACATGTTTTTACTCTTGTTTTGGATCTTAATGAAACAATAATATACAGTGACTGGAAGGTAAGCTTCTACTAAAGGTAGACCTACAATGTGTTCTTCCAAAATGAAGCTTAATACATAGGTTGTCTTATCTTGGTGCCTGTTATTTGAAACTCCTTTCGTCTGTCCAATCTATATTTTTGCTCAATAAAAAATTTAGCTTTTGCAAAGTCTTTTCCAAATGATCATGCAGAATTTGCATTTTAAATGACGGTATTTCTTCTGTTTGTATAAAGCGTGATAGAGGCTGGAGAACTTTCAAAAGGCCTGGAGTTGATGACTTCTTGCAACATCTTGCAAGGTTATATGAAATTGTGGTGTTTTCTGACCAGCTTAATATGGTAATTTTAGTATCTTTTTTGTTAGCTCACTGTATTTTAGTCATCTTTACATCTGAAATTCCAGAGGTATTTTGTTGTTTTGAATGTTGTTTTTTGGGCTTATGCAGTATGTTGATCCTGTTGTTGAAAGGTTGGACCCAAACCACTATATACGGTATAGATTATCAAGGGACGCTACCAAATATCAGGATGGCAAACACTATAGAGTATGTTATTTTTAATTGCTTTCTTCTTGCCTTTCCATCATACATTTTCTTTTCTTGCTTTTCGTTGCTTACTCAATCAGCTTTTACTGGAAATGCTTTTTTCATTCTTGACATATTGTATATTTCACCAATTTATGGTTTTTGGCTTTTGGAGAAGTCAAAATCACTACACTTTCGTCACCTGCATTTGGTTTCTCTTTTCATATATAACTGTGCCTAGCCTATACTTCTATTTTACGATCCAAGTTGAAATTAAATGATGGCAATTTCTACACTAAGTAGATAGCAACTAACTTCTCAAATATATTAGTTTGACTTTTTAACCTTTTTGTTTGTTCCCAATTTTTTTTGCCAATAGTGACTATAGGCGCTCTGAGATTTTCTCAATGCATCTGGTTCAATAAGAGTTGCATATGTTCTACACTACCATCTAAAATAGGCTAGATATTGCTTCCATCCCATTCCTTCACTACAATGATATCAAAAATCAAGTGCACCAAGAGTTTGCATCGGGGCGGTCAAGGTATTTTATTTTCTTTGGATGGAATTTGAACGTGAGACATACTAATAGTGAGATAAGATGTGCCCTTGGGACCACTTCTTCCCAAAACTATCAAGGTTCATCAAGCTATCTTGATTGAATGGTGCAGTTGTAATTTGTGGTGGCCATCTGGGTTGAATCTTGGGGGTAGTTTCAGTTTGGTTGGGGCATAGTTTTAAAAAGCTCGCCTGAGGCAAACCTAAGGCACAAGGTGCATGAGGCATTGGTAGTTGTGCCTTGACACCTAAAAGGCGCACTGGTTCCTGAGGTGTGTTTTAGGTGCAGGAGGCTCAAGGCGTAAGCTTTATTTTTGAGGCACAATAATGGTGTTTTCTGCATAGATATTATGAGCTATTTTAACTAATTTCTCTTGCCCAATTTTTCTTAAATAAAAAAATAATAGGCATGACCTACTTAATAAGTTAATTAACATCAATTCAAAAAAAAAGTTAATTGACAACAAATAAATATGTCATAGGCATCTTACTTCAAATGCCGCAAAAAGTAAGAAAAAGAGAAAGGTGGAGAATGATAACAACTATCCTTTTTTTTCTTCTTTACCCACTATTTTTCCCTTTCTTTTTCTCTTTCAAACTTACTTTGGTTTCTTCCTCATCTAACAATTTATGTTTGTTCTTTTTCAAATTTGCAGCCTATTGGTGCTAGTTTTTCTTTTTGTCAAGTTACTACCAAATGTTTTTCAACCTATCATGTTTATCTTTGCTAGAAATAGTTTTTATTTTGTATTTGTAAATGTGATTTTCTTTGTAATTATAAATTATAAAACATTTATTTTAGCTTTTTACTTTATTGACTTTGTAATTTCTTTGCAATTATAAATTATAAAATGTAATTTTCTATGCATTTATAAATGATATATTACAAAAAACTAACTTATATGCCATATAGACTTTGTGTGTGACTTGTTTGATTTTAAGTTTTGCTTGAATAATACTAGGTTATCATTGTTAATCATGATTTAATGTTCTATTTTATTTATAAATATTCATTTTACATTATTGCGCCTTGAATAGTACTAGAGCACCTTAGAGCTTTGATGCACCTTGTGCTTTTAAAAATTATGGGTGGGGGCATAACTAGAATTCAAAGAGGAAGTGACTGCCAAAAAACACTACCAAAAAACACTACCAAAAATGTACACTTTTCAAGTGAACTTCCTAGCTGTGATGTAGCTTATGAGGTACTTCTGAACAGTTTTTCTAATATTTTGTAATGCATTATTGCTTCAAATGTTATACTGGCACTTGCCATGCAAATTGACATGCCTTCTGAAGATTGCTCTTTTTTGGTTTCCATCGTTTTATTTTACATTATATGGTTGTAGATACTTGGTTGACTTATTTTTACATTTTCGAGTGTATTTTCTTTTACCAATGATAGAATTTTGTGCAGGATCTATCAAAACTGAATAGAGATCCACGTAAGATCATATATGTGAGTCCACATGCTTTCGAGCATACCCTTCAGCCTGAAAACTGTGTCCCAATCAAGGCATTCGTTATTGATGACTTGGGGAAGGAAGCTGTAGATACGACACTTTTGGACCTCATTCCATTTCTTGAATGTAAGCGTGTGTTTTCCCATTAACTCCTTATGTCAGGGTCCTATTTGTCCTCTTGGAACTTAAAAAAATTTTACGGTTCTGTTTTTGTTGCATTTGAGGAACAAATCAACTTTCTGGATTAGTAATTTCAAAGAACAGATATAACCTCCCCCATAAATCACAGTAACAGGTTTATTTTTGGAGAATTTGACCCAGAACGGGAACATGAAATAGTGCATTTGGCTTGTATGGTAAATAACATTCTGGTTCCTCGCGCAGATGTGGCTCGTGCTAGTCCACCAGATATCAGGAAAGTTTTAGAATCTTATGAAAGGAAGGATATTGCAGAAGAGTTCAAGGAGCGTTCCAAGGAGACTCAGAGGTAGCTTATGGCCTTCCCATCATTTATATTCAATCTTGTTTATTGATGAATTTAATTCATAAGATGATTGAGGGCTAATGATGATGTGGCTAGATACGTCAATGTATCAAAAATTCACTCCAACTAAACGTCATTTTGATTTGGTTGAATAATGGATTAGGCGAATGCAAGAACAAAGGCAGCAGCATGGTTTTTTCCGCCGTCGATAAGGTTGGGACTCGGAAAAAATATGCTTGGCGAGTGTGGAGATGCATGTGAAGATTCTGCTGCCGAAAGCATGAAAGCCCTTGCCATCAAGTCATTTCTAGTTAAAGATTCTAAACTGAAGAAACTTACCTGCTTTACCTTTCCTCATCTAAACACCCCCCCTCCCCAACATGAGATTTCATTTTTGTCCCGGCAGCCTGCCTGTGATTATATCATAATTAGCACTCAATTGTTTTGGCCATAAAGAAAGGATGTTTGGTCTTTTTCGTTGATATATCAACATCTTTATATATGCAAAGAAAACTTTCTGGTGATTGAAATAATCTTTTTCATCTTTGTTACCGATCCAGCCAATCAAGGAGTCAGGTGAGGTGTTGGATCGCAGAAAATGGAGATAGGCAAAGCAATTTCTGATGTACAAAATCATGACTAGTGAATGCTGATTAATTTTGTTATTGGTATTTGACAGGTTCTACGAATGTTTTATGCTTCAAGTCTTGGATCATTTCCACGTATCTCGATCAGATTGACAAGCATAGAATCTTATTAGTCTTGTGATTGAATTTAATTGACTGCGAAATGAATAGTAAAAACTTCGTTCAACGTTGTAATTAATCCGGTAGGCATGTGAAATGTTCATCCATGTAGCAACAAAAGCATCCTTCATCAATGCCGTATCACAGGTTCCTTCCTTGCAGCAGTTTCGGGCATTGGAGTAATTGCTATGCGTGCATATTTTCTTGCTTTTAGTTTCCACTTGGGAGTAAAAATAGCCGACAGCTTCGCGTCATTTATATCCTAGCATTGGCATCAAGACATAGCTTACAAATTCATCCTCAGGATTATAAAAAGATCATTTCATTGGTAGGCTTACAGAGTTCCAAGTAAAACCAGATAAGCGAAACAATGCATTACGTCATCCTTTAACCCATATGCTTTCATATCAAGAAATGATACAATTCATACCATCTCAAAAAACGAAAAAAGAAAAAAAAAACTTCAAATACGCTAGAAGTTAACAATTGCCTCAAGGGAGATTTCTAATGAACATTCTTGGGAAAGAAACAGTTTCTACAAAACCGGCGTCACCTAGAGAGATTTCCAGAACAGTGGTATGCAGTATTACATTATGTATACTTGGAAAAAATTTCTAACAGTCGAATCAAGTTAGAGGCAGGAGGAACAAGTACATCATTTGATTCACAGCAAATGCATTAAAGGTCAGTAAGGAGAACATTTTCAAGACAAAACGTAACAACAATTGGCCCCGCCAAATCCCCAATAGCACAGCCTGCAAAAACGTTCATTGATTAGCTCAGGGGATATGACATTTGACAAAGTCTAGACATTGTATGCCATGGTACCAGAAACCAGAAAATATATACATACCAATCCACTGGCCTGCAGACGGACGTATAAGGGTTGCACCAAGTCCAGCCCCTATGGCAGCAAAAACTAGTGACGCACTACATCTGAGAGTAACTCCGGTAACCTTCTTGCCAAGGACTTTAACTTGTTCAGCATTGTCAATCTTATCGCTTTCATCTTCAGCGCTTGTTACACGAGATACAAATCGATAAATTTCAATACCAACTTGTACAAGCCACGATGCAGCAACTCCCAAAAAGTGTCCTGCAGAAACAAACATAAACAAAAGAGAGTTAATTTGAAGAAAATAACATAAACAAAAGAGAGTTAATTTGAAGAAAATAACACTTTGCTCAAACGTAAACAACTTATGACTAATTTATAAGGGACAGAATCTGTAACCTCTAAACGTTGTCCTGCCAACTCTGAACATATAGACAATGGAAGGCATTCCTCTATCTGCTTTGCGCACAGCTGATTTAGGAACATCTACAAATATAGATCCAATCCATTAGACGATCTAAGGATATACTAAGAAGTTAGACAGATTGAAAAAATTTCTTGATGTTTCATTCCCAATGATTTGGTAGAGAAAGTGAATATCATATGATAGGACTCGAGAAAGTGAATATCATTTTTGTAATGTCAACTAAAGAGAGCACCTTTCAGAAGTTTCCATGCCATCCTTTGTGAAACATGGTGCACTGCAATCCTTTCCAAAATCCTTCTTGTAGTTACAACAGTAGTCTGAGATGATGAGCAATATGAAATTCAGTGTCATGCAATAAAACTACTTATAAAGTAAGCGAATGTGAAGCTTGTAGAATAGCTAAACATAAAAAAACATGCACACGTATTATTGCAGTTACCAGTTAATATCTGCGAGTACTTGTACATCCAGTAAGAGACAATAGTGAGCTTCACTATATCTTATGTTATGTTTCTAATGAGTTTTAGGAAGAAAAATGGGAATATGTGCTAAGGATATCTTGTTCACAGTATCAGATTGGCATGCCTTCTTCGCAGTAGTTCAGAAAATCACTGCGAATGGTGCTGAATACAATGGTACAGGACCATCCAGTAAGAGACAATACCGAGCTTCACTGTATCTTATATCATGTTCCTAACAAGTTCTGATGAGAAGCAATATGTGAATATGTTCTAACAGGATTCCTTGTTTACAGTATCAGACTCGCATGCCTTCTTCATAATAGTTCAGAAAATCAATGCAAATGGTGCTCATTACAATGGTACAGGAACCAGGGGCAACTGGAGGACAAAAGCTATGCGAAAACTGGAAAAGCGATCAAGTTTTATATAGTGGCATCACTGCCAACAAACAACAAATTTACATAGCTTATTACATCCGTCCTAATTTGATAATCAAATCTGTAAGCAGCAGTCATTTGCAGCTCCTTATTTCCAATGCTTGCTCTTCCATCCATTACATACCAGAAACTAGGAATTTATGACATAGTATTTTATCCAAAACTTTTTCCTTAATGTTGAGGTCTTCTTTTTGAAAAAACATTTAAGCCAATGTTAATTCGTCAGTGGCCAAAGTTACAGCCAGTATCACTAAACCCTAGTAACTGCGTTACAGACATTGAAGTGAGAACTGAATCGTTTCAACATGGCAGGAAACTAAATTTAAATTGCAAATTTAAGCGTTCACAACATTGTGGACCAACACAGATTACCTCACGGATAATTTGCTTCACTGATTTGTGGAAGGGAACAACCAAATCTACATGGCGCTCTTCAGGAGCATCCTGTAGAAAGTCTTCATCATCCTCTTCTGTATTTGTAGCGGGCTCCAAAAGAGGCAGATAGAACAGCAAAAAAGACCTCACTGACGTGATAGCTAGTTGCTTCCATTCAAAAGCTGAGAGAAGGGGTTTTAACTCAAAATAGTACTCCTTGGTGGAGTACTTCAATGAATCATACTGGAAAAAATCAGCAGATGCCTTTCGTATATTGGAAATATAATCATCGGTAAGTACTGCACCAGCATCGCAATAAGCAACTGGAATCTTGGAAAAACGGTCACTGGGATGAAAATAAAGAGCAAGTCTTCAGCTACAACTATATCGGAAGCAGACATAATTTACGATCATTACCAGGCATCAAATAGCTCGCATGAACTGAAGAAAGACGAGCAGAATATGATCAAGGAATTTATAACAATAGTTCTACTTCTCAGACTAAACGACTAATACATGTATCAGAATTTATGAAGTGAACCCACTAATATCAGTTTACACAGTTGTTTGCGCCAGAGTCTCCGGTAATGAAGTCAGATAGGCAATACTATCAATCTCGAACTCTCTCAATTTAAAAATAATGAAGGCCATATGATTGACAAAGCTAAAAACTGATCTCAATGATCTAACTGCTGATTTATACCATGCCTAGCTACTTAAGTAACAGAAATCTTACATTACAAAAAATAAATATTCAAAATTACTCTCTAACCATTAGAAATATTCTCATTAAGCCATACTTTTAACAAGTAAACAGGAAGCATTCAAGCTACAAATTCGAAGACAACATTAACGGTCACTTCCACCAATATTACAAAAGAAAATAATAAATCAAATAAAAACCACCCAATTAAAATCCACCATCATACTGAACTTACGCGTGTATGACAAAACTATCCAATATAGAATCCATAACAGAATTAGCCTAATAAGTTTATCATACGAAGCGGAGGAGATAGATGGTACCCAAACAAGAACCGGGAGGCAAGGGGTGTGCCTGCAGCTGCCACGGAGGCGGCAGCGATGGAAGCGGCGGAGGAGGCAGAGAATTTGGGTGAATAAAAGTTGGGATTTTTCTTTAATAGATCCAGTACTACAGCTATACCGGCCATTGGTATTAGATGAAACTACAAATCAGGATGATAATAAAATTACGAAAACAAAGTGTTATTATTGTTGATCAAATCATGAAAACCATTGTTTTTTTCAAGAAAAGTGAAAGATTGAATCTTTAAGAATTGTTAGAATAAAAAGAAGAAGAAAAGTAATCGTAGGGCCTTCGACTAAAACGGTAGGATATGAGTTTTGGGGGAGTTATTTGTTTATTAATTTATTGTTGCAGGGATTATTTAGGTTATTAGTTGGAAGTTTTGTATGGGTGGATGAGCAGTGAGCTGTCCACACTGTCCAAGTTAAGTTCGGTAAATCTAACGGCAAAGATCCCTTTGATCTAGATTTTAGTACTCTCCATGACTCGATATTAAATCATGTCAATTTATTATATCCTAATCTAGTTAGATAATTGTGAGTTGAGAGGATTAAATAATTGTTAAAAATTTTGCCAATATGGATTTCTTTTATCTATTTTCTTCTTTTTTATTATAACTATTTAGTCTCTTTCTAATAAAAAAAATAAAATCCAATAGCTAGAAAATGGCTCCTTTGTTGTCATCAATATATCACATGTTGAGAAAAGAAGTAACATAGAGTTTGAATATAGAGAAAATATTAGATACTATCGATGAATGTTTCTTAGGCTAAGATTTAAAGCTTCTCAATGAAATACATGGATTAAAAAGGACTATAGGACATGTTTCTATGGATACCTTAATTGTAAAGTAAGTAAATTTTGATTTTATTTCATAGTTAGGTTAATGGGTTGGTTTTAAATGGAAAATTGATGTTTTATAGGTTAGGTTATGAATATTTTGAATGGTATCATCTTAAGGTTGAGGATAAAGTGAGAGAAATTATTAATTAGATGGTTGTGTAGTTGGTAGACTTCATGCTACTAGACTTAAGATCATGATTTGGGTTCTTTTTTGGTAAAAGGTGTTTTATAAATGCTTTGAAAAATATAGTTTTCTTGATCAAATCAAAGATTAAATTAATGAGCTCGGCTCTATCGAGTTTGAATCTTGGAGTTTGACCTGTTCTAATAAGATAAGATTATGATTTTGGTTCACCTATTTTGATTGAGTTTGTAATTGGACCTCTTAATTACTTTTAATTTGTAAACCAAGGTCATTTAGGTAAGACCCCTAATCTAAAGACTATCTAGGTTAAATGTAGTCAATAGACTAAATTAGGTCTTTGGGCTATCTGTGTTTATGGGCTATGATAGGTTAGGTTCAATTTATAGGCTAACCATGGCTTATCTTTAGGCCAGACTAAGTTTCTAAGTAAGGTTAACTTTTAGGCTAGATTTAGCTGCATAGCTTAATCAAGCTTTTTGGCTAAACTTAATTCATAGTTAAGCTTGGGCCAAGTCCATGCTTATATTTAAACTTATGAAATAAGCCTTAAGCTAAGAAGCAAGACTCTAGATTATGCTCTATTTGATAAATCAATCCTTAGTTTATAAATCAAATCCTAGTTCACGAACTAGTCTACCCTGATGCATTGAGACTATGTTTAAGTCATTAATTAACCTTATTTTCTTATTTATTTATAGGATAGACTTTCTATTCATCAATTATAGAAGCCAAAAACCTAGCATTCTAACTTTTTTATTCAAAAATTTATGTTATTCAATCATTTTTTTATAATTTGGTGATTATTTCATGAGATAATTTGGAGTTGCAATTATAGTCTAAGTCATGATCCAAGCTTGATAACTTTTTATAAAGTATAGAATTTGAGGGTGATTCTTTTAATTTTTCTTTTAGTTTTTTTTCTATATTTCTATCATTACGTTCATATTTTATTTTATGCAAGCATATACTGACACCAAATCATTACTTTTATGTTTTTTGATGGATTACAAATAAAAAACCTATAGTTGGAAGCTTAAATGATAGAGCTAAAGTCTAAACTTTATGTGCTAATGGATTAATAATTTTAATGTTTGGTTTAAATGATTTGCAATTCAATTTTTGCATTTTCTTGTTTTAAGTTTATTTTTAGTTCCTATTTACATTATTTATTTACTAATAATTTTAGATGATTATTTAAGTTGTTTTATGATGAATCATGAATGAAAGGATAATTAAATATTTGTTTATTGACTTGAATTTGTTATAATTATGTTGTACATAGTTAATTATCTATTAAAAATACCATATTATATGATATATGATTGTATGATTCATGTATTTTATCTATTTATGTTTGTTAGTATGTGTTACATTCGCACACGCTGACACTATCTTAATTATAGTCATAATTATGTTTAATTATATTTTTGATTGTGATGATTAAGTTTTCAGCGTAACTAGTGAATTATTATATGGGATTATTAATTTAATATTTAATTTATTTTATAATAGACCTATAAGTATTCATATAGCTAGTTTATGTTCAGAAATACAATTAATGTTGACAATGGACCTTTGTTAGTAGTGTAGTAGCGATCGATATTACCTTATAAACTATACAAGAGAGAGAGAAGGAAAAGGAACAATAAAAAAAAAAGAAAAGAAGAAATGGAGTATGGATAATCAAGTTAATACATAAGTAATTGGTAAACTAAATAGATTTATATTAATATGATTATAATTATCGATTATACGTAACTAGACATATTTGAAAGTCCTTTACTTAGCATACATTAAGTAAATAAAGATAACTAAATTGACATGTAATTAAATAATAAAGAAGCCAAACTACATTAGTTGATATCATTATAATTATTACACATATATACTTAAAAAAGATATGCTAATGACTAATGTTTAATGCCTATAAACTGATTAATATAGACACTTATACATTAAGAATTAAGTTAAGTGTGCCAAGTAGGATTGAGAAGTTATGTATTGGTGAGAGTAAATCACAGGAAAATGAGGATAAACATTCCCACCTTAAGTTCATAAGTGGGGCTACGAGGATGGTGAAGGAAGTGTGGACATGGTCATAGGGGACTGGTAGCTTAGTTCAGTCGGTTGTGATAAATCTAGAACTATGTAGTTAGATTGAAAAAAAAAAGAAAAGAAAAGGAGGGTGGATGGTGTCTCTTGGAGCGTGGCCTTGACCTAAAACTTGGGCAGTGAACAACTCTTCTACAATTCAAGTAAGTAAGAGTTAGATTTACTATTATGGTGAACAAAGCTTACATACATATATTTCTTAATGGAGTGTAAAAAAATGAAATCTTAAGGTGTTGTATTCACCTATTACATATGTATTTGGGAAATTGTGTGTGTTATTGTATATGAACTATGATAGAAGCTAAGATAGGGAAAAGGAAAGGTTAATTAAATTAACCTTTAGACTCTTAATAATTTACGTAAGAGACTTACTTAGCTAAGTTCTTGTAAGAAAGAATAACTCAATCATATAGATTAAAAACTCTTGTGTTGGTAATGTTTTATCTTTCTTCTGTTAAGTTACCATATGTAAAGAAGTAATTAATTAAGTAGGACTACAATTAGAGGAAGGATGGCGTAAGAGATAGGTGTACATTTAGTATCGTGTGAGCATAAGAACCATAATTATTAGGCCATAATCCCTTATAGAATGTAAGTCAAAGGGGATAATTAATTCCTTAATGTTTGGGTAGACCAAGATAGAATTAAGCAACTCTAAATTTAATATGCAATGTGCTCAATATAATGGTTAATTATGGTTGGAAGTGTCATGTTTTTAGTCAAGGTTGGATGTCCATGACCGTTCAATCAGTAACTCATTAATACATCTAATGAAACATAGGATAATGGTTTAAGCAATTGATCAAAGATTCCATATATAACTAAACTTAAGATGCATCAAAGCATGGTGTATGGTGGAGTGATAGAAAAGGAGTTGGCGTAAAGATAGTTGTAGAATCTTTGATTTCATAAGCTTATAATTTAATGGAGTTTAGGTTAATGATTTTTTGATTTAATGAACAAAGAATGTGAGTATGTTAATGAAGATGATTTAGAATGTTAATGCCATTCTTGGATAGGTTTAAGTTATAGCAAGGAATGACCATTGTAAAAGTAAGAGAGATAAATCTCTTGCTTCAATCTTGAAATGAATAGAAATAAGAATGAGGTGGTTGGACTATTCCTAGAAGTATAGGACTGTTAATGTAGCCTTATCACTTACAAATAAGTATGATAACTTTGAACAAGAATTTTGATTGGAAAGTGAACTTGATTAATATGCATGAGTTCCCATATCTGTAACCTAAAGAATGGATCAGTGTTGCTCACTATTTAATCACAGGTCATAGCTTAGAATTGAGAGTGCACAATTAAGTGAATATGTGGCATCAATTAAATATTATGGATTCAAGTAGGTGCTAGCGTAGTATGAACTCTTGGTTCTCTCTAAATTTATAACTTAGGTATGGATAATTTGAAATATAATGTTAGGCTGCTGGTGAGTGTTGTGGATTATTTTAGGTTTTGAATTTAATCACACATAAAAGTTAAAGACATTCAATAGTCTTAATCAACTTGTACACCGATATATTAATAGGTACAATAATAAATATATGTATGTAAAACCATAAAGAGTTGTATATGTACAAACTCATAATAAGAACAATTTGTTTAATGTAAGTTTTATACGTTAAGCTTGTAGAGTCATGCCTAATCTACATAGGCAGATTAGGAATTCAACTTATTTAATGAGTTTTGACTTGGATGTAGAATTTATGAGGGAAAATAAGAAACATTAAAAGGCTGTTAAGCCATGATTGAACCAAGTGGACATAGAAATGGACTTATTCTAATTTCCAAATTTTAATGTATGGAATTCAACAATAAAAACACATCACCTGAATAATAGGAACATGGGATGTAATTAATATTAGAAATTGGAAGTTGACAAGTTGAGGGATTGTTGCTTGCTGTATATCTATATACATATATAAATTAATATATAATTATTAAGTAAAAGTAACTAAATTATAGGTTATAGTGGATTTTAAGGAAATTAAAAGTATTATTAGGACAAGGTTAACTATAGAGCTAATAAACTTGTATTATCCATATAAACTACGTATTAAGTCATGAGTTGAGTGACATAGCTAAGTATGATTTTAAGTTTAATTAATGTGAGGTTGATTAATCCTTATCCTAATAAAAAGCCAGAAGTTCTTTCCCACATTATTAAAGAAGCACATATTAATATGCTAATCCTCTAATTGAAATTTGATGTACAATTTAGATGTATATCATTTTGCACTAAAGATTCACAAGTCGTTATTATTACATTATACATTTAGTTACTTATCTTCTTATGCTAAACTTAAGAAGAATAGTTGGATTATATTTAACCTTTCTGACTTCTATATATGTACGTTGATGAGCAACTGAACTATTCCTCCTTGATGATATATGACTATGCTATGAATAAAACATTGGATTAAGCACAAAGAATCAAATATTTATGATTTGAAAGTATTGATAAATGATCTCTTATATTTTAAGCGAAAGTGATTAAAAAAAATCAAGTGACATATATGGATACCATATACATAAATACGAATGTATGGAATGTCTACATGAATATTTGATTAATATGTCAAGTACTTATATGTAACAGGTGTAGATAATTGGGGGATTATAGTTTATGCTTCACAAAAGGATAAAGGCAAAATAACAACAAGTTTATGCCTATTATTATTATGTATAAATAAAACTCTTAAACCTGTTATACTGGTTATAAAAATAATAGTTCAATACATATTATACATTCTTTACATTTTAAAAAAAGTAAATAATATTGGTTGTATTCATGTATATCAATCGTTATTTATAAATAAGATTATCATGTAAATTGTATTAATTTTTATAAAAGAAGGGAATGATGACAAATTATCACATACAATAAAATTATTATAATTTATTAATGAAATTAATTGCAACTGTGTATAAGCTTAATTATAGCTAGCACCTAAAATGGGATTAACAGGTAATGAATAGCCTATTTAAAGATAATTATTTTATTATAAATGTTAAATGAGGTAAGATATAAACAATTAGTATATGTGTTGGATGATATGTTTATATAGCTAAACATCGACTGATATATTTATTATTTCTTATTCATCTAAAGTTATTATTAACTTATATAATTGTATTTAAAAGTTAATGATGAATAGTATAAATTATATTGTGCCTAGTAATAGTTATACTATGAATGGAATTGCTCATAGAGTAAAAAGCTTGATGATTCAAGTTTTGGAACTTAAAGTACTATACATATTTAATTATTATTCATTAAGGATGGTTATGCAATTTATAGATATTTTGAATGGTTATAATTGCATAGTTATACATTACTATTGATTTAAGCTTATGATATAGAGTGTTACAAATATATATGATTATTTTATATCGATGTTAATTTGTAATGCATTGAGGTATTTAAGATATTATTATTTACTGTTGTACTGACATTATATGATTGCATATACAAATAAGTCATGCATGACATTCTGAAGGAATAAGTGAGGTGTATATATATATATATATAAATTGACAATATATGAGATTTACGAGCCTGGTTGAGTTCAGTCTCTCCTCGATGGTAGGTTGAGATTTGTCCATACTAACTGTGCATAGTATGATGATATGATTGTTCTTGAGGTAGGTTGAATTCAATCCCTCCTCGATGGTAGGTTGAGATCTATCCCTACCAACTACACGTAATATGATGATATGATTATTCCTGAGGTAGGTTGAGTTTGGTCCCTCCTTAGTGAGCCATGTAACAATTATTAACCATGAGGCAGGATGAGTTCTGGTCCCTCTTTAATAAGTCACATGGATATACAATTGATCGAGTGTCAATACCATTAAATTAATTCCTTACTACTAGTACGTAGGAACTATAATTTTATAGCAGTTGAAGTAAGGGTCGATCCCACAGAGATGGTTTCAACTCTTTAATTCTTTATGTTTAAAATAAATGAAAGGGATTTTGGAAAGTAATTTGGCAAACAAAGAAATAAGTTTAGTAAAAAAAATAAAGTAAATTCAATAATGAGAAATTCTCCCAACCAAAAGCTTCAAGTATTCATCAACCAACTATGATCCTCGATTCACTTATAGTCCAATGATAAAAATGGCACTAAGCCAGTTATAGTTTATCGAGAAATTCTTGCATACCCCAATCTTTCCTTAGTATGTAAGATGCCATAAAACAAGCTTTATAAAACTCCTCTAATTCTGGGATAGACATAGTGGAATAAGATTCTCATAAGTCATCCTAAAATTGCATTAGGAATTAGAAAGACCCAACTCTAGTTAACAGTCGCTACCCAATATCTCTTGTGTTTAAACTAGATCCTCTAACTCACAAGAAAGACTACCACATACCACAATAAGAATAACACCTTGCTTTACCACTCCAACAAGTCGAGTCACTTTTCTGTATCGAATAACCCACTTAGCAATATGTGAAACTTAGAGTCATGCAACAGGCCTTATTTACATGCACTAAGAACAACAATGGTTCTATGAAATTCAGAGTTAAAAAGAATAATGCTTTGCCATTGGAATTAGGATCATTTAGACCTCACATAATCATTAATGAATAAACTTGATTCGCTTCTAATTGGGAAAAGAAAATCGTCTAGCCACGCATCATTGATGAATAAAAGTAGAAAATAAAACTAGAATTAATGAAAAGTAAATAAAATAATTGATTGTTCTAGTAAAATAGAATCTGAATCTAAAACTTGAACTCCTTCTTCGTAGGAATATATTCCTATTTATAAGAGAAAATGAAATTAATAAACTAATAAAAATAAATAGATAAATATTGTTCCTAATCTTCAGTTACAAGAGGTTAAATCCTTTCCAAACTCTTCCTCATACAGCTTTTCAAAATAGAACAAGTCATGTCGTTTTGGTCCAGCTTATGCCCACAAGCCTTTTCTCGAGGCTCTAATCCAAATATACTATAAAATATCCCTTTTAAGCACATTTCTTCAAAACTCATTATTTTGGCCTGTAAAATATAAAATATAAACAAATCAACCGTTCTAGCAACTTTACTATGCTATAATGAGCTGTTTGTGGGCATAAAATAAGGCATTTTGGCGCTCAATCAAATACCCCTACACTTATCCAATGCTTGCCTTCAAGCATTCATATGCCCATAACATTGTTTCTTTTATGCCCATAACTTAACTTTCCCTTTAGCAGAATAGATAGCCAAAAGAAATAAATGACCATTCCTAGTTTCCTAGCAAGACCACTCATCAAGCAAATTTAAACATACAGCAAAATTCAACAAAAATCCCAAGAGTGAGCCATAAAAAGTCATTATCTTGCTAATTTATTGAAATTAATTCAAGCAAAACATAGTTGGCAAAAAGAACTAGTCTTTATCTTGCTAAGCTTCCATTGCCCAACCTGCATTTTATTCAACCAGTTAGTCGCAAATTTTCATAAGTCAAGAATTTCATCAATTTGAGATTAGAAACGGCCCATAAGGGGGATACTCTCCCATTGCCAATGACTCCATTCGCTAAAGAAGCTTAAGGGAAAACTAAGTCTGATCCACTTAATTTCAATCGATAAAGGTGTAAGATAAAAATTCATATTTTAAGTATTGTCATTCAAACTGTAAAAGGGCCTATAAAAAAGTGAAGTTCTCCCTACATTGGCTGTCTCATACACTAGCCGTTTCAGTGGCTATACCACTCAAAATTAGCAAAATGTAGGTATTTAACACTTTTTTTTCTTATTTTTTTCTTTTTCTTTTTGGTATTTTCTTAGCACAATGGTATTGTCAAGCAAGGAACTTAGTAAAATAAAAAAAATAAGATTTTCAATGCCAACATAATCATTCATTCTACGTAAGGCATAGTGTAAGAGTAGCGCGCCCCGGACGCGGGAGCGCTGCACGCTGTTTGGCGTGAGATGCCGTGGTGCTTGCTCTCAATGGCGTCCTTCCTTAGTTGATTGTTTCTTTAACCTAGAAAAATCACGTCAAGGTTATTAAGTGGAGTCGCCACCTAGTTTGTTTCGTCAATTCAATTGAACGACTAGAAAACTAAGAAATAAAACCCGGGCCTTCCCGTGTTGGAAAGAGGCCTGAATTTCTTCAGAGTTTGGGTTCGGGATTTCGAATTTATTAATATTCCATTTTATTATGTTCACTTATTTAATTTTAATGAAAGCTCTCCTAAGCACACAATTAGGTTTAAGTTTGATTAACATACTCTTGCATGGCATAAAGCATTCAAAGAGGCATACACACATTGTAAAGCATAAAGAAAGCATAAAGAAAGCATAAAGAAAGCAATAAATGCAGAAAATAAATGCAGGAAAATAAAATGTAGGTATTTAAAATACAACCCACCTAAATAAAAGAAGAGCAAATAAAGCAAATAAAGCAATTTGGGTATTTATTACAACCCAACCAAAATAATTAAATAAAAAGCATAAAGCAAATAAAATCCTAATGTTGGGCCCAAGGCCCAATTCCT